>LPNX010400666.1:284255-317381 GCA_001517045.1 Pseudotsuga menziesii
ATTGATATATGATTGATATAGGTTGAGATATTATGAATTGATGATTGATGTCTGTATGGATGATGTATGCATGAGGTTCGGTGTATGATTGATATTAGTTGATGAATAATGGATTTTTGAATGATCTCTAAGAAGAATTATGCTTTGTGTTGAGATGAAAAGTAATATGTTGTTATTTCCCTTTTTTGGATCTTAGTTAGATTAGAACCGTTGTAAATAACTTCACTTTGATTGTTACATTAAAATGCAAAAGTATTTAGGCGATCTTTGAAAATATTCATCCTTATGATCTTCATTAGAAAAGTATCTTGTGTCAATATTGAAAGGTATACTAGTAATAACTTGGTGGTATTTCATATATCGTTGTTTAAAAGTAAGTACTAATCGTGTAACCGATGAAGTATGATACATGTACCTTTATTGAAGATGAACTTCATGTATCCTTATATATTCAATACTAATTGTGTAGAATGTGGTACTAGTATCTTTATTAGGAAACTATCTAGGGATCTTGTTGAAAGAAAATATATCCTTGTGATCTTTGTTGAAAGTATATTTCTAGAGTATCCTTGTAGTATATCAAATACCTTTGTTGAAATGCATATTTGCAAAATATCATAGTGATAGTTCATGCAACTTGTTGGAAAAATATCTCGGTGACACTTCATGCATCCTTGTAGGAAAATTATTTGAGTGATAAATCATGCAAAAGCATCTTGGTAATGCATATAACGTGATTGACTTATCTGAACACATTTCATGTATATTAGATGCATTTCATGTGATTGAAATTGATTAGAATAATATTTAGTTAGATGCATTTCAAGTATTTGTTGAAGAAGTATCTATATATCAAGTACCTTGCATATACTGAAGTGTTCCATGTAATTAATTAGAAAATTTATTTTTTGAAAGATGTATTTTAAGAATCTTATTCAACAATATATATGTTTACTGCTAACCATTTTTTTGTTGGGAATGTGAAAAATCATCCTTGTTAACTAAGCATCTCTATTTCAAGTATCTTTGTTGAAGAATATGGTTTAGCTCTTGGGGCTGAGTTCCTGGATTCCCTTGGAGAGCAGTATAGTATCCATTTCCAGAGAGGTAGTCTGGTGGATTGTCACCCCTTTGATTTTGTCAGGTCACTCTACTAGTCCAGGTTCTCACATAGGAAGCCAAGAAATGGGATGGTGACCCCATAGGAAGTGGAGACGGACAATAAAGTAGTAGTGCGAAGCATTGAGGTTCTCAGAAGAGGTATTTCTGAGAGTTGCTAAACTAATTGCACTCTTCTTATGGGAGGAACATTTTCCTGTTGAAGCTAGTTTCCCAAATTTGAGATAAGTATTCTCTCATGTGCTATTCATGTTGTTGTATTTTGTATAGGTTTCATAGTGATTGATTTATGCTATATTTATGTTCATGGTTTAGTAGTTAAAGAATACTCTTATATCATGTATCCTACATTTTTATACTTGATGTTCATCATATGGTTGATTGAATATGATTTTAAGGTGAATGTATCTTCATTGATATTTGAAGACCCTGTAATGGGGATTGAATATTGACCGTTGCTACTAGTCTTGGTTCTCACACAGGAAGCCAGAAAATGGGATTGCGATATATTGAGGAACATGTTAAGTAAGGGAGTCACATCCCATAGGTAGTGGAGATAGATAGGAAATTAGTAATGGGAAGTATTGTGGTTTCTTGAAAGAGGAGTTCCAAGAAACACTACTTGAAAACTCAAGGTAGTGATCCCTTTGAAAGTTGTAAATGCATGTATGTATTATGCATCGAGGATGATGCATGGTTTAAGGGGGAGGGAATGTAATACCCCGCGTGTTAAGCACCATACATATGTAATTTGTAATTGTTTATTATTGTGGCACAGGGTGCTAGAAAAAGGGTCTTTAAGGACCTAGAAAAATTATTATTTATTTGTAAATAATTAATTAATGAAAACAACTGGCACATCGAGGACCACTAAAAGAGTATGGGAGGCCTAGATCCACAATGTGAGGGGGAATAGGGACATTCCTAGCACTTTAGAACTTGCTTGGTTGATCTTGGTCCATATTTATTCCTTAGTGGCTTTATTAAATGATGATCACCCAAACATTGTACAAAGGACCCAACTTTTGATTAATTTATCCTATGTTGGTATTATTGAGTCTAATTCATGATTTAGTGGGTCTTCTTAGTGTTTGGGTGGTTTCCACTTGTTGATTGAGACCCTTTGGTGGTTTTGTAACTTCTTTGTGGAGGTTACACTTGGTTTTTCAACTCCCATTTGCACGAGTGTTCCCTCACTGGCTATTTTTAGCCTTAATACCTCAAAAGTTGTGTAAATACTTATGTAACTCCTTGTGTAAATACTTGTGTAAATGTTTGTGTGAATGCTTGTGTAACTATTGTGTAAATCCTTGTGTAACCACCATTTTCTATTTTGGGAAGATTCCTTGGCTTGTGTGACACCTCACCTCACTAATTTTGATTCATCTTCATGGATGATGTGTCTACACATGAATTGGAGTTGGGTGGAGTGTCTTGGAGTCATTCTCCTTGAATTTTCGAATTGCTTGGATTTGATTAGAGTTAACCTATTGTGGTTGAATTACCCCCCCTTAGATTGACTCATTTTTTCTTACTATGGTTTGATTTTGACCCATTGAGTTAGAATTACCTTCTTTGGTCTATAAATACATGTTTGATATCCTTGGTTTGGGGGTTGTTTTTCATGGTTCTTTTGAATGGCTGTTGATTATGGTTTTTAATACCTTTTATGTTTCTTATTTTTGAATACTTGGCTTTATCCTTGACCTGCACATAAGGTGAGTGGTCTGGATTACCATTGCACCTAGTAGTGGGTTGGAAGAGGAAGTATGTGGTGAGGAATAGAGTTTTTGATTCTTAAGCTGATACTTGAGTTATTCTTCAGTGCACCTATATTGTGGATCTATGGCCTCAACTTGGGTGTGTCCTTTCAAAGTGAGATCTAGCTTGGCAATGCTAAAGGCTGGGTGGAATGTAGTCTGGATGACGCCAGTTTTGCATTGATAAGATAAGTGATTTATCTCATGTTTATTTAATTTACTTGGATCTGATCTTATTTATTTATAGATGCGCATGAAATGTTTGATGAAATGTATGAGTTATTTGTGTAAAAAAATTCTCATAGAATTCAATCTATTTATGCAAGTAAATTTTATGAAGGATTTGAAAACTAGTTTTTGGGATTTTGTGCACAAATTGTTTGAGAAAATAATTATTTGGTACCTTTGCTACATAAATGATATTTATTCCCATTTTCATTATATATTTTGTATTTTTATGGTACCGTATCCTCGGAATGGTTTAAGACACTTCTCTAAGATGCTTCAACCTTTTATTCGAAAACTAGTTCTTCGATTGGACTGTTTAGCATAGTTTGGAAAATTATCACATGAAGTGTTTGTAAAAATTCCTGAGTGTTAATTTCATGTTTATGTATGATAAATAATATTTGAATGTGTGTGATAATGTGAGGATAAATTTTATTGGTATTGTTGTGGAAATGTCTACCGAAATTCTAGATCAATTTCCAATTTCTAGCTCCTTCAATGGAATTGTTTTGAGTAGATTTGTGACTTTGCATATGAAGTGTTTGATAAAATTTTAGAATGAGATATACCTATATTATGACTGATAAAACATGTTATTCAGATTTGGAATTTCATTTTAATTATTCTATGAGCTATGTATTTAAATATTCTAGTGATTCCTAGAATTACTAGTCAATTTAGATGAGTAGAATTAACTTATTTTGTGGATTGTTTAATGGAATGTATATGGGTGGAAAGATACAGAAATATGAATGTAAGTGATCCCTGATATGATTTCCATGAGCTACAATAGTCATATATTTCTCTTTATTTGTCATTTGGAAAGTTCAATTGGAATCTAGGTACATTGGACTGAAATTGGGAAATAGTTTTTGGATTCGAATCTATGCTTTTGGTAAAAGATGAATGTACAAACATGTGTTATGTTATTGGTGCTTTAAATGTGATGTAGAATTCTATTTTCCAGATCTGTACCTTCACCTCTGTGTGCCTTGGAACTCGGTACGATTGGTTTGATTGAATTCCTGGCAGTGTTTATTAACTAGTTGTATTGATTTAACTTGAAATATCCTTTGTTTATGTACTCGGATCAGATTTGGAATTTAGTAATTTATTTTGCTGTACATGCATGCTTAAATATGTGTATAATGGACGTAGTTTCACCTTTTGGTTCATTGGCATGGTGGTGTGTTGAATTTGTGCAAGAGTAGTTGTTAGTATTGACCAACTAGCTAACTAGTTCTTGTGGAATCATTTTCATAATTATTATGTTTAATTAATTGGAAAATGGTAATTAGCCATGATTTACATGTTATTATGTGTTAATTATACATTGGACTTGATAAGCAATGGTTAAGTGATAAACAAATTAAATTATAATAAGTACCTTCAATTATTTGCTAATTGTCATTCAGCATCGTAATTGCAACACTAATTACTAATTAATCACAATTAAGAGTAAATGGCCTTTAGATGTGGAATTTATGTCTGAATTGGATTGGAATGGATATGTGATGTTTCTAGAAGGTGTTAGTAATCCTTTCCATCCCTTGGATCAGACGTTTGAATAATTCTTGAATTTACTTTAATTTATTTGTAATTAAAGGGAATTTGTCATGAAACAAATAATGAAAAATGAATTTTAATATTTGTTTAACTAAACCATTGTGCTAAAATTATATAATTAACCTTAGAGAGCTAATGATACGTCCCTTAGGCCCATTTATATCCCTAGGGGACATTATGAAAATTCAGACTGCTCAAAATCCAGAAAGCTAGAACATAAGAACACCAATGGAGGAAGAACTGCCAAGACATGCAGAAATGGGGAATTTGAGACGATAAATGGATTGAAGACACCAATAATCTAGCCATAGCTAAAACTTGACACTACTATGGAGCAACTCTGTTGGAAACCTTTGATGGTTTGAAATATCTCATCGCCCAATACATTGTAAGTCGATATCACAAGGGGAAGCTCTGGTTCGATGAACCATTCAAAATTAATGCTGCTCTTTGAGCTGCTTTCACTGGCCTTCCAAACCAAGGAACGCTATTACCAACGGTCTCAACCCAAAGTTAATCCAAGAATTTACTGAGACACCCAAGGAAAAGAATTCTTGAGGGCTAGTAATCAATAAAATCCAATACCAGACTTACAAGTATGCTACCACTATTGCATCCATCTGTCTAACTAGCACTAGTTAACCATCTGATCGACTTGTGAGAAATGCCAAGAAACAAGGTTACCAATCATATTTCAATATTTTCTCATATGGTTGGCCATGTCCAAGGTATATCTAGTTAGTGATACTGCATTTACAACTAAATCCACCTATCTCATGTACAATTTCAAATATTTTCATGCTTAGGGATGCCCTCAAGGCCCTAAGGCTTCCAGGGTGTGGCTTAAAAACTAGTTTCAAGTCCCGAAAACTGTTTCGTTGAGATGTAGGGTTCCTTAACCCATCTGTAAAATTTTACCACTGATCGCACACGTCCAGCTAGAAATCAACTTTACCAAAGTCTGATTCATGCGGTGGGTATCTGGAAACACCAAAGAATTAGATTATTACCTGTAAAAAAGAAATTTTCCTGGATATTGTGATGCAATCTAACACATCCTACCCTATCCCAAGTATAGCATGGAGGAAATATCTACCTATTAAAGAATCACTCAACAATGAGGAAAAGGAATAGGCCTTCGAAGCTTGCTTATACATTGAAATTTTTGGAACTTTAGAAGAAGAAAAAAATCCTCTAGCCATAGTCATGTCGAAGACCCAACCTAAGCCGACAAAGAAAAAAGAATTATCAAGCGAGTAAAAAAAAAGATGAATCGAAGGTGAAGTTGCCTCCCAACCTCTCGGTTGAAAAATTGAACATCATGGCAGAACAAATATACACATTGCGACAAAATTTCAAAACAAGACATCTGAAAAGAGGAAGTTGGCTCTCATTGCACTGATTGAGGATGTTGAATAAGTCATCCTAGACTTGATCATCAACCAAATAACAATTGAAAAAAAACTGAGAAAAAAATGATCGAGGAGGATGAGCGTCAAAAGGTAAAATCCCCAGCCAAAAAGTTAAAATTCCATGTTAATGTCCCTGACAATTCACCTGCACTATAATAGAAACCACCATGAAAAAACATCCTTAAGATATTGAACAATAATTTTTCAAATCTTCCACTCAGACTTCCCCTTTCCTGAAAAAATTTCAAGCACTCCCTTCCCAACAATTCCCCAAATTGCAAAAGTATGTCATCAAGAAACTCATTTTAGTAGGTAGAGACCCACCTAAAGTCCAATAAATTCAAGTGGTTTAAATTACCAATTAAATTACCAAAGCTACCACGCAACTTAGGATTTCACACTATAACAATGGAGAAAGTTCCTCATGGGTCATACGATTTCACAAACCTATCCACAACCCCTTATACTGAATCCATGTTTGGAGCGACCACTACTACATCTACCATCTAGATATCCCATTTTGAAACTTTACCCTTACAATCCTTGACTGCCTCGAGTCGACCACTACAACAAACATCCCCACCGACCATGCAGAGCATACCCCGATGACTTCTTCCCTTGCAACCCAAACGCTGCAAACCACATCATTACTGACCATCACTATACCTCTGCACACATCCACTCTAGATACCCTACTCTTTCCTCCTCCTTTACTAGAAACTCAGTGACAAGATCAAGGAAAAACAAGCAAGAAGAACAAAAATAAGAAAACAAACTCAAGTCACATTTCGGCCAGTCACAGATGCTAAGGATAATGAAATCGAGACATTACTTCAAAGCATACTCAAAGAAAAAAAATGATCATCGAAGGATAACAAGATACTTGATGTTGTCGACAATCAACATCTTGAAGTCCTCACACTATTTGACAACATGGTCAAAAAGATTCAATTGACACTGTGTAGTCCCCTAGATAAAAATCCATTAGACCAGATTGTGAGCCTTTTAGGGTCCCTCGCAATGCTACTAGAATAGTTCATTGCTAAGAAAAACCATCAAGATGAACAACAGACCGTTGCGTTACATCAGGAACAACACAAACTATTTTTGAGCCGACATAACAAACTTAAAGAATATGCACCAGCTGCCAAGTAGTCAGCCACATTTCTGAATAAGTGGTACTTATATTATGGACATGTTTTTTACGACATGAGAGACTTCATAACAACCTAACACTCAGTTTTCAACAAAAATTCTCTGCTGCTATTACTACAATACTAGACCCAGAGCAAATCGTCATGGAAGAAAACAAACTCAAGGAGCTCTAGAACAAAGTTGTCAATTGGTATAAACATGCTCAACTAGCACATAAGGAATTCAACAACTTGGTGTCTTAGATGGATAAATTGCTAGATAATGCAAATAATTGACAATTTCTTTTAGGTGAAGACCTTCAAAATATCAAACATGACCCCCTTACAGAAAAATTCACCAAGCTCACCAACCTCATTATTGTTAGTACAAGCATAGAAACATGGTTACATGATAGGCAAGATATCTAGGCATGACTCGAATCCTCTACCAGTTCCATCGTTGAATATTGTAGTGCGTAGGCCCATTATATAAGCTCATCAACCAACCACTAGCCATAACTTACATACTTTTACACTCCCTCTTCTCTTCAGGATGAAGAAATATTTTGTTAGCAGGCGAGATGTTGGAGGACCCTAGTCAGATAGACGATTAGGTCCTCTTGTTGATTATGGTAGAGTCGGCACATTTGGTGTATTGGCAGACTAAACTGACAATTGTAACTGAATAATCAAATGTAACATGTATAAAATAAGTTGATGAGCTAGATCCAAGGACATGTCAGTTCATTGTAACTTGTATATTGTCTGATATCTAATATAAAAGTTAGTTACAGTTGTCCCACTTACTATTATGTTCCTTATGGTTATTATCATGTGAACACTCTCTCTTTCTTATGTATAGTTATGTATTACTGGTAATTGCTCGAACCCTCAGACTACAACAGGTTTCAATAACATCTTTCCAAGTTCCATAAATCCCTTTATTAACTTTTGAAAATGTAAATATGAAAAATGGGTGGGAAATTGAAGTACCTACAACAAGCCACAGACCCTGAACTAAAATAAATGTGATTTGGGCAGCCTGAAAACACACAAAAGTGGCTCCAACTTCACCACCAAACCTTGAGAGCGTTTAAAGAAAACCGATACCACCACCGGTTACTCTTCCTTCCAATGTTATGCTTACAATAAAAATAGTGTAGATCCTATTACATATGCCTTCACTGTTGTTTTGGTAGCACTATCAATAGAGATGAATTTAGGAAATGGGATATTGACCGTCTCTTTTTTCTCTTTAAAACAAATGATTATTAACCCTACCTGCAAATTGCATAATAAAAATGGTAAAAAGGAAGAATAATAGAGATCAATACAAAGGGTTTTTCCTTTGCCATGCTTACAATATTTAGAAGGATCGACCTGTATCCATTTGAAACACTATATTTGGACAAAGAGAAGAAAAATCCCTAATTAAAACCCTCAAACCCTCTCAAGTAGCAGATCACGACAAAAAAATTCCCAATTAAATGCTTTTTGCCAGAAGTTTATTAATTTTTTTCATTGCATTTTTTTTCAAACTAAAAAACCTTGTTCTTCCTATTCTTATAGAAGAAAACAAAAAGACACATCTTACATCAATCTTCATAGAAACAAACAAACATATCCGTTGTCGACAATAAATAGAGCCAAGAATTACATGACATAACATCCAACCACCACTACATTTCTGCTAAGTAGGTTGAGATATAAAGTCATGCTTATATATGCCAACTTCAAAAACTTCTTCCCTTAATTTGCAACTAAGACAGGAAGATTGACAAAAAAATTGAGACTTTGATACTGATATTGACATAATTCTGAAAAAAAAAACAGAAATTAACAGACTACAACAAACAGTGTAACGTTTGCACACCCTCTCTGATTAATGAAACTTCTAGAATTTCTTGGTAATGAAAGAAACCTTCTGCTTTAGATACAACCTGTTTTGACAACTAATCAACATCCATGTTATATTTTCTGGAATTATGAGTTACAGAAAACCGCTGAAAAGAATTGATCAAATATTTAACTCTTGTGCAATCGTACTTGAGTTGAAGAATGTGTAAATAATATCTATCATTTTCCCATTCCATAATCATTTTTGAATCACCAAATAAATAAAGAGTATCAATACCAATAAAGGAATAAAAAATCAAAAATACCCCATAGACCAAGTAGTTCATCCCTTGTTTGCTTCCTTTATCTCCTCCTATCCAAAGTCTGAAAAAATGATCATTGTTTAAGAAAAGGATCATACGGTCAGAACCACTCTCACCATTTGAAGAAGCACCATCAAAATAGCCAACAACCAAAGAGAAGTTGTGTATAGGAGCATTCAAATTCTTTGTATTATTTTCTTTGACTAAACTATGATGCTCCTTAAATAGACTGATTCCTTTAATAACACACTGATAAGCATTAGATACAACATCTTAACAAACAACCTTATTTCTCATATTCCAAACAGTCCATCTGATAAAAATAGGAAGCAATTTACAAGTCCTTTCTTCATGATACCGGAAATTGAAATTTTCCTCCATATTCAAGTCACCCCAAATAGCGTAGACCTTTAACCTTCACAAGACATCTTCGACACATTTATACTGAAGGATCAATGGATGAAAATATGGTCAATGGAGTCTAAATTTCTCTTACACAGAGAACAATAGCTAAGGCCTACCCATCCTCTCTTCATCATGTTCTTCCATGTCAGAAGTTTGTCTTTCAATAAAAAAAAGAAAAAACACTTGAGTTTTTGAGGAATATGCTAGCTCCACAGTTTACAATACCACCATCTCTTTTCAGATTGAAATAGAGTGTTAATAAGTGCATCATATGTGTTCTTTGCTGTGAAATTTCTAGACTGTTTTTTCCAATCCCAAACAATTATGTCATTTGAGTCATCCAATCTAATTCTTGCAATGTCAAGTGATGTAATTATCCCATAATGATGCCCAATTTCAAAAAATACCAATATCCCTAGAGTTAAACTAGTAGACACCCTTAATAAAGTACAATTTTGCCTTTGAATTTGATTGATATTTGTAAATACAATCTATTCTAAGTGCTCCAAGATTTCAACCAGAAGCTTGTATCTTCCATTGTCTCCAATATCAGGGTCAGTTCCACTTCAAACACTTTTACCATTCTCATTATCCCAAGAAGTCCATTTCCTTATCCAATGAAATATTTTAATGAAGTTATTCGAAATAACATAAGCGCCTTTTGAATCAATCTTTGAATATCTAAACCAATTGATAAAGGGAACTTCCTTAATATATTTTGATTTGATAACCATCCTCGACATCCCTTTATAAAAAAAAATACACCACATACTCTTTATGCACCAAGTAGTGTTAAAACCAGCCAAATTTTTGATAACCCTGCCTCCCAAAGCTTTTGGAAGTGCAATTTGTTATCATGACACTAGGTGGAACTTTTTCTTTGTACTTGCACCTACCCAGAGAAAATGGAAGATTTTTTATCTGATGATATTAATGATTGTTTTTGGAACCATAATCAATGAGAACCAAAACACAAGAATTCTCATTAGAACAACATTAATTAAGGTTAAGCTTCCACCTAGAGAGAGAAATTGTTAATATTTTGAGCAATAATGGAGATTCTTGAACTTTAAAACTTTTCTCAAGGATATGATGAGGACCTGTAACAATTGAAAATTTGATCACACACAATAATTCATCCAGAACACAAGATGTAGCCTGGGGAAAATCCTCATAATAGAGAGGAACAAAACCCCCAACAATTCTTCATATTATAATAGATAGATTGCAGAGGATGACTTTTACAACATAAGAAGATTTCCCGATAAGAGAGAATACATAGAAATAGAGAAGAGATATCTACTTACAACCATTATGAACTTGCGATATGACTATCACATTAATAACAAGCCATAATGACTTCCATGCAAACACCAGTGAATGGTTGCATGATAATTAGCCACTCATACATTAAAAATTTGAATTCCCTTTTTCGAATAATGAGTTCATGCATTGAATCTTCATCATGCACAACTAATTTTCCATACCTTCAATAATGGATATTAATTGATAGTTAACTGAGATTGGAGTGAACCCAATCTCTAATTGAATACTGATCACTTAGTTAACAAGCTAACATAAGTGTCATAGTGCAATAACTCAAGTGTCGCATGCAACACACTTTCTTAACTGAAGTCATGTCATCCTTCGATTAACTTAAGTGTCTTATGTTAGTCTAACTAAAGTGTAAACACTTTAGTTAACTATTCCATCTTTTTTTAATCACATAGTTAATCATTATTAACTGAATCTTGTTGATTAATGAACACTGAGATCTTCTTTACTTAATTGAATGTTGATCATTAATAGTTCAGCTGATTCTTTAACTAAAGAATTGATTGAGGCATTTCATATTTAACTGAAGCTTTATAACTTGAGTTCAATTCGAATTCTCTTTCTTTCATAATCTCTTTATTGCTTATCTCTTTATCTTACTACACGGTCTATGTTTAATATTCTATCATATTATATTATACTCAGAATAATTGTTCCTTACCTATGATCATATGTATTACCCCAGGTCATATGGTCATATGCTAAAGTAAATCACTTTAGGGTAGCTAATCCCTAAAGGATACTTGTAGCACCAATGACCATGGCAAGCCATACATCACATAGTATATCCTCATGACTTGATACAACGCAAGCCATATCGTCTTGATACAACACAAGACTCATGAACTTAATATAACATAAGTTCTAGACTTGATACAACACAAGTCTCCAACCTGGATACAACACAAGGTCTTGATCTTAATACAACATAATATCCCGATCTTAATACAACATAAGATCATAGTACATGAATCTCTCATGATCTCAAAATCCGATCTTGATACAACACAAGCTCTTAACTTATTACAACATAAGTTTATGAACTTAATACAACATAAGTTTCTCACTTGATACAAAACAAGTCTCATGGAGAGGTTTTGAAATTAATACAACATAAGTTCTGGACTTGATAAAACACAAGGCTCATGGAGAATGACTCCTGATGTTGTAGATTTAACAGTCCCTCTCAGTGAGGGAGACATTCTCTTCTTTACCAAGAATTTCCTACCATACCAAGCTTATCTTGAAAATAACTCAATTTTGTCATTGGAAATGGCTTGTCCACAAATTTGCAATCTTCTCATCAATAGCTATGTACTAAAATTTCATTTTAGATGACCATGAATCCGATGATGTAAAAATTCATCTCAATGTGTTTTATCATAACACACAGGGTTTTTCGGAAAGCTTGACTATTAATGCCTAATAACTGTATGCTTAAGTATTTCACTTTCAATTAGAGGAAATTTGGGGTCTAAAATGGGCCTTATAAGAAAACGTGCCAAAAATAAATTTTGTGAGTTGAATTCGAGAACCAATAGAATTTCAATAAAATGAGTCAACCATAATGGTTGAATTGACATATTTGTCATAAAAGAAAACTACTTTTTTTGTTCGTATTTTTGAAATATCTCCATGTGTTTTTACTCAAATTTTGAGCGGTAGAGCTCGTTGGATGTGGAATTTAATTTTGCATCCAATGAGTACCCACAATGCATATTTTTTATAGACCCCGCTACCCCAAAAATAAGAAATACCTAAAAAAATGTGATGATGACATCATCATCATGTTTTTTTAGGTATTTCTTGTTTTTGGGGTAGAGGGGTATATCAAAAGTATGGAGTGTGGGTACTCGTTGGATGTGGAATTAATTTCCGTATCCAACAAGCTCTCCTGCTCGAAATTTGAGTAAAAACACAGGGAGATATGTCGAAAATACGAACAAAAAAAGTAGTTTTTTTCATTCTTCCTCCAAAATTAATAACTATTATTTTATTATTTTCCTTAGGACGCCCATTTTAGACCTAAAATTTCCTCTAATTGAGTAGGTGGCTTCCCAAGCTACAATACTCCTTGTCATGTAGTACTATCCGCAAAACGCATTTTCTTATGTAGTACTCTCTGACATACATCTTGCTTATGTATTACTAGCCGCAATACACTTAGCTTTTGTAGTACTAGCCACAATTTACATCGCTTATCTTAGCCTGAAACAATAACTGGATAGCACAATCATATAATAGGTCTTCCATGTATCAAAATACAATCAAGATCCTATTCTAATGTACCTTAAAGGTACTCAAACATATGCTTAGTAGTAAGCATAACAAAAACAACATGTAATCTCAAAGAGCAGCCAACTACTTACAAAGTAGCATCATCTAGATCCGATCCAAATTATAGTTTCTAAAAAATGGAAACCATGGATTTTAAATCCATGATATACAAAATTATACAAGAAATGGGTAATATCATGCAGAAACAAAGACTCATATTTTCTTTATATCTTCAATATTTGTTGACTTCTTGAATCTTTTGCTATCTATAGAAGTTTTTGTGAGCTTTCCATTCTTTGTGATGTTCTTAAAGGCCTAATCACTTTCTCAGTGATTATTCTCTTTATACTGCAACACCCCAACTACCTCTCTGAGAGGTTTAATTGTTCTCTAAGAATAGAGACTATAACTTTTCTTGAGTATCAATAGTCTCTGAGACTTTGACCATGTCTCTGCTCATGTGGATTCTCTCCACAGGGTATCACAACCCTTGGCTTCTTGAGTCATGTACCATGATAAAAAGTTGTGAAATGGAGTTGGAAGCCTTCCTCTATAGGCTTGAGTGACTTGTTGAGCAAGTCATCCACCTCTTGAGCAAGTAACCCACTTTCCAATCCTATCCCTAAGCCATGAGTGCACCCTCCTTCATGGGATTAGAAATGTCACAAACCCATAAATTACATAATAAAAAAATCTATTATAATTTAAATACGTATTTTTCGTAACATGTATTCCTTGGACGTAGAATACTTTTTACTAATTTGCATGGATAATTTAAATTTCCATCTTAACTGTATTGGTGACACGTTTGATGTTCGTCCATGTTGTGTAATACTCCAAAAATTTGTAAAAATTTAAAAATTTTCATGTAACATAAAATGTTTGTAGTCGTCACTGCCTAGGGACAAATAACTGCTAACGATTACTTTAAACAATATTTAAACTATATCTGAATATTTTGTTAATCTCTAGTTCTGCATACTTAATATTTTGTTTTTCATAATTCATAGTTAAGGATTTGACTTAGCAGAAATTATGATTTGGAATAACAGGAAATGAACATCTGTTTAATTTCTAGTACTAAGTTTGTTTTACTGCCTTATTATAAGTAGGAAAGTACTTCAATTGAGATCGATGCTTAATTAGAATATAGCTAATGCAGTGAAGTAATGCTTCTTTTACATGTCGTTTACATGTAAGAAGTTAGGTTACCATTTTTCCAGATCGAGATTATTATCTCAACTAGCATAAAATAGAATGCTAGTAAATTTATTTATTTTACAGCTTGAGCAGTAAAGGAGGTATCGTTGATCTGATTATTTATGTTCCAAATAGTTTTCTAGAATAAAAGTATTTTCAGTAAAATTGAACCTAGTCCAGTTTCTCTTCTATTTTGTTATAACCCACTTGTTCATTCAACTTTCATCAATCTAATTTTGGTTTAATGCCTGTGTACAATCTAGTGAAAGGCATCTTGTAAAGCAGGTTTCTTTCTACAAATATCGAGTTAAGTTAACCTAGGAGACCTATGATCTAATTAAAGTCATAAAGCACATTGATTGATAAACATACATGAAAACTAAGACTTAGTGCATAGGATAGAGCTATTCTAATACTTAACAAATTAGAAAAGCACTAATACAATTTGTATTTCTTTAAATTATAGTGTTATTACATTTTATGTAAGAAAGGAAGAATTAATTTCTATAATAAAATTATCCATCTTAACCTTCGTAAGTTTCCCATTTCACAAGGGGATAAGAAAATCTAAGTTCCAATATCTATACTATTAAAACAAACTATAAATTTTATTATGTTTGTAAATCTCACATACATATAGGAGCAGTCTTTTATGAGTTCTTTTTACATGTCCAAAATTCATTATAGCATGATGTTTAAAAGGTCTTTCAAGGTTAATGTTTTTACTTACATAATTTCTTTCCTAAAACCATGGTTGATAAAAATATAACTCTTAGCATAAGCATGGACTTTTCCAAAGGTGACAAAACTTGGATAAAATACCTTACTATAGTCCTAAATCTTCTTATAATGCTCGTTAGGGATTAAAATTTATATCAAGTATTATATGTAAAAGAAAAATGTTATAACCAAGGTCCTATTACAATTTGTTAATGTTTGCAGGATTACTCTGAGAGGTCTTCGAACTATATCAAAAACCCACAAATGCAATTAAATCTAAGGACACATGGTGAAAGTTCAATGGATAGGGTTTTGACCATTTGTTTTTTACCATATAAATTATTTTAAATCCTAAAAACTCGCCTTTACTTATCTTTTAATTTGCTCTGGAGGAAAGGGCCATAGGCTCATCACTGCTTGGCCTGACTGTCACTCCATTGTGTAGCTTCCTTGCCAATAGTCATTTTTCTTTTGTGTGTAGTGGTGCATTTGGACAGTGTCTTTGTTCTGTGGGAGAACCCCTTCTTCGCCATTAACTGGTTTTGTAAACGACTTTCCTGTCATTACCTTTCCTTTGCAAGAGCCATCCACCATACACTAGTGAACTTGATAGTGTGAGCACAACTTGAAGTTGTCGTAGTGTGATTTGATATGTTGATTTGAGTGTTATAGGGTTGGCTTTCTTCATCACCAATTCTATTGTGTAGGTTTTATACTCCGTCTCATCATAGTTCTGGGTTTTTGGGCTAGCACATTTTGCGTTGGGGTTTTCCAGGACAGATCTTCTCTATACTGCGGCATGCCCAAAATTGTGATTAGGGTTTTATTGACAGACTTACCATCGACCCTCGACGTGGATACTCTGGTGGCAAGGGTCTGTTCTCAATACCCATTACGAGGCCGAAGACAGTTTCTTCATGTGAGAAGAAAATATTTGTAAGAATATAAAATTATTCTGCTCTTCTTTGTAATTTATAAACTTTATTATTTAAGGGTTTCTGACTCAATGTTTTGTTTAAACTTGTACAGGGCTTCAAAGAATACTCGAAGTTGGAAAATACGATTTATAAAAACAACATGCCAGGAAAATTTCAGGCTTCGTAACCCTCCAGGTAAGCCTCGGTCTGGCCTGGGGTTATCTCCTACAATGGTTATATGGTGTATTTTTTGTCACTACCCCTGTGGTTGTAAGGTTACTATTCGACTGTGACTATATGTTGTTCTGTTTGTTTTGTAAAAATGGCACGACCGTGGATACAGTGTTTTTTTTTAAGTTTGAAAGGCCATTTGGCCAATACTTTGATATGTGTTTAAGTTATTTGAAGCCTTAGTGGTTGTTTCGTCATGAAAATATTGGGGCTTTTATGACCGAAAATTGAGGAATTAAGGACCTAGTTTGTTTATATTTTTGTTATTTTGATACTGGCTTTAAGCTGTGGCTCTGTTTGTAAAAGGCCATAGGGCCGTAACTGATATGTTTCAGTTTAGGGTTTAAGTGTAAACTCCGTTTTTAAATAATCCTGAAGCTTATTGTTTACACTTATATTTTGATAATATGAATATATTGTGGTTTTAAATAGACGAGAGAAAATATAAATTCTTATCAGTTCTTATTTTTCTTTAACTTATCCTAAACAGTTTTTCTATTACTGTAGATTAGTGTTTATTTTAATTATGTTTAAAAGTGAAAATAAAGTGTTTTAGATATTTAGTCCTTAAATTATAATTCATTTTTACTGTCAAAATTTATTTACTTCAGTAAGTAAAATAAAATAAAAAATTGTTTATCCAACCTAAGTTTTCCTACTGAACTTTTCTGGGTTATATAAATGGAAGGATCTTTTACTTACTTTCTCCTAGTTTGTGTTTATCACATAGTTTTAATACTATTATTGTGGATAATATACTAAATTTATTTATTTACCTGTTCGATACTTATGGTTATATAATTGACGTAAGTATGCTTTAATTTGTTTTATAGTTGAAATGAATAACCCCTCTGTTAGTAAAAGAGATGGTAATGTTATTTATATTCTTACAGTTTCTTTAAAAAGGTTTATTTATAAACCCTAATTCCCTTAGTTTAAAATACTTAGATAGTATTGAATTATAATATTATCCTAGTTTTCATTTTACTTAGATGAAGTTATTACAGTATATTTCTAGCTTTGTTTACTGTTTCTTTAAGTTAATATTGGTTATTTAATTTCTGCTTTTATAATGACTGTTAATTATAAAATATTAGACTTATAATAAATAGTCTATCTATTGTGTAAGCAAATACATAGACTAAGTAAACCTATACTTTTGGATCTTTCCTAAACAGTTCTATTTATATTATTCAAGTAATCTGACTAAATGAAGACATCTAAAATAAAAAGGAAAACATACATGCAAATCACACATATGAACCTGTAGAAGATAATAATTCACATTCATGCATACTTCATTCGATTCTTTATCTGAAATAATCTAACCTACTGTACTAGAGTACTACCTTTAAAAAAGGTGTGGAAAAATATAGTTAGGTATTTTTATCTATCAGTAAACTAGAATTTCTTCTAATCATTTACCCTAATTTATCTTATTCAGCAGCTAACTATCTTTCACAGTAAAAGTATATCTTTTAACTAACCCTAACAACAACAAAACATAAACATAACATATTTTCACTTAAACTAAATACTTCTAGATAAAAATTAATAATTAGAAAGCTAGATAAATTAAGTAGAACCTGGAAATGTAGATGAGGTGACAACATCTTAAGGAACCTATTCCTCCCAACCAACTCCTGGAGAAAAGCTGGACTGCAAATATCAGGACCCCCGAGCTGGTCTCCTGGTCCACCTGGTAGAAGTACTAGGTGAGAGATGTAGTTTAGTAATCCTTTGCAACTCTACTAAGTGTTCAACAGTCAATCAATTCTGCATGCAGCAGTATGAACTCACCTTAGATTAGCTGTATTAGTTCAGGTCTTCAGCACTTTCCATTTAAAACATACTTAATCTAGACCCCTCCATCTAATTTTCTTGTGCACTTCATTCACCTAGAATGTTCACAATTCAAGAATGAGCAGCCGCAACTATCTTCAATGGGAAGTTTTATTAGCATGCCTAGGTCTTTTGGGTAAGTTTTCACTTAATGAGCCACCTGCTCTTGTTCCACTTTCTTGGGGAACATGACCTCAAAAATAGGGAAGTTGCCACCTACAACAGCTAGAAGTAGTTTGAGGATGTTTCCAAGTGTCAATATTCTCTCAACCCAGCCTACTCCACCAAGTGACTAGTAAAAAACTCATTTAACAGCCTCCTTAAGTTGTTGTCTCATATTTCATTTATTTATTAATAAAATATTCAACAATTACATTCAATTATCCTTGACCCCACTTGGTGATTGATTACAAACTTTATAATAAAATATAACATAAGGTTTCTTAAAACATAAAATGTTTTTGCAAATTGGGGCATGTGACATGTTGACTCTAACTATGGTGACAACCATTTTTCATCCCTCGCCAAGGTGATAAGTCATAGTTTAACAGTCAAGAAAAGTTTTGTTTTTGGGTTTACCAAGGATTTAAAATCCTATACATGGACCTTTAGTCCCAAGCTATACTTTCTTAGACATAAGCTTATGTTTTAACCTTACTTTATATAATATTTTGACAAAAGAAGGTATATGACCCTTGTGGACTTTGAAAACGATGAAGGAGTGTAAGGTATGATTATGTGTCAAAGTTTATGCCATGGTTGGAATTTGGCCACAGAAGTGACAAGTGGAGGCTAGATATGAGGTGAAAGGATTTATGTGGTTTTCATGACGTGTTTAAACCTTCTCATAAACCCTGGCTATGAGTTGAGAACGCAACCAAACATATCAAATGATGAGGCCGCCTCGTATGATTTTTGTGGAGAGTACTGATCCTGGCCCTCCATCTGCCCTTGTTCTGGTTCTTGTCATTGGAAAGGAATGTAGGGTTTTTATGAACTCATTCATTTGGTCGTGAGGGTTTCTGTGTGGTTCATGTTGGAGGTTTTGCTCAGTGATTCCATGGTGTTGTGTTGCAACCATGCTTTCCATTCGACGATCTACAATAAATTTGTTTATATGTTGCATCTTTTTTTGTTTGATTAGATGTTAAGGTTTTAGACCAATGTTCAATGGATGTGTGAATTCCATTTCTCCTCTACATAGTCTCATCGATCCTTTTTTCTCTTCATGTGGTTAAGTGGAAACTCGTGTGCTTGCTGTTGATATCTGGAAGAGGCTTCCCAAGCTCACAAGAGTTTGTAGTAGGTATAAAGTTATAATTTCAGCCTTTAACTCTTCATTTCATTAATGATTTTTGTAGTTTTAAATAGAGGTAACTCGGCTTGTTCTTGCTTATGAAGGGTAGAAGAAGGTGAGGGAATCTAGGAGGAGCAAACCCCTAGCCCTATGCACGTGTAGTGAGGGTATGAGTTCTATGCTTGTACACTTGTTTAAATAAAAGTCGATTTTTCACACCCGAAGGAAGTGTATTAACATCTCAACTTGATCTTGGCAAATGAATCTAGGGCACCATTGATTCGGTACTAAAAATGCTTGGGATAAGCCTAGAATTGAATCTACGAACCAATCCCTCATTCAAGGTAATTTTCATACAGGTTTACATGTTACAATATTGATTAAATATTTAATGTATAGCTTACAACTTTTGGAAATGTATGTCGATGCAGGGTTTGCGTTAGGGCCAAGCGAGAGTGGTCACATGGTTACCTCCTCTCATGTTTATCCTTCGCTATCCCGAGGTGAGGAACCCTATCAATAACTCTGTATATTTAGAAAGAAACTTGGTATTTCAATGTTTACATGTTATACTTACACTCGTAGGTTTATGTGCATGTATACACTAGCATAATTCAGTTCAGTTCCAAGTATTCCTTACTTGAATGTATGTGGTAGGCAGAGTTCAAGGACTACTCTTGTTTTGGAGTAATGGGAAAAAAAGGGCCTTACAACCTCTATCAATTTTTAAGATAAGTTTTATTTTTAGCAGCAATTGGGTCTATAGTTAGATTTTGGAAAAACCTTTGTGATTTGGTGATTTAGACTGTCGATTAGTTTTAAAGATTGGCTCACAACCATTGTAGATTTTAAGATTGTTATGAATTCAGATGAGGGTCCGAATTGGGGATGATATTGGTTCCTAGATTTGATTCGATTGGGTTTTACTATGATTGTATTTTCTTGGATCTTTTTAATGGATATGTGTTTGATCTAGTTTGTTGTCCTGGTTCTGTTTAAATGATTATTTAAATTAGATCTGTTAATTTCTCGATATATGTGGAAGTCGAATAACAACTTGTAATTTATATATCAGTTTTGTTTTTATTTAACACAGAGATGATGTTCCTGTAGGAATCTTTATGGTTACAATTGTTTTTCCTATATTTATTTGGATATTTGGCTTGGATCTGCTATTATATTAATAGATGAATGTTGATACATAGATTTCTATTGTTTAAAATAAAGAGGAAAACTCCATGGGAAGCCTCTCGACTCTAGGATGCTACGATTATACTTATATTAGTTTATTCAATTATCTTTTATAATTTATAAATCAAAGCCTCTTATCTCTCCCTATTAAGTCTGATATTTTGTTATACGATGCAGGGATTGATTAAAATCTGATTTAGATTAAATAAGGAAAATTCTAGAGAAGATTTCTTTAGACTTTAAATTTATGGTATTATGTATAGGAAAAGTAATCTATGAATTCTATATTCCTGTATAGATTAAATGAATAGTAACATCGTATAAAGAAAGAATTTATAATAAACAAGATAAAAATAATACTAATTGATATATTGTAAACTCTTAGTTTATAATACACTTAGAATTAAAATCTATTTCCAGACTGTAATTATCAAGACAAAAGCAATAATAAATTTAGTAAGGAACATGTCACCAATGTCGAGAAAACATAACTGAAGATGTCGTTCCTCCTAACCAACTCCTAGAGCATCCAAAACTTGCTTGCTCCAAAACCCCCGTTCTTGTTTGTTGAACAAAAAGGGTAAATTCTAATCAATGCACTATCTCTATGCATCAATAGATTATTTCTCCATACATTGTCAGCCTCCTGCTTATTCGATGAACATACTATTTTATAGTATTTTTCCTAGGACTTGGTCAATTATGAGCCTCTTGCTCTTTAGTGCTCCACAAGGAGTCTTGACCTGATTTTGGGGAAGATTCCTCCTGCATCACTTGAGTTCTCACTTAGGAGTTTTTTCCATTTGTCATTTCCCCTTGTGGGTCAGCAAACACTCTTTTAACAGCTACTTCAGTTCTGATTCCTCTTATTTATTTAATTATTCAATAACAATAATCCATTACATTCATTTTGACTTTATTGTCAAAATATTAAATTAAATAAATATTCAAAGTAATAAATAATTTAACAATTGTTAGGTGTATTAGATACACCTCCCCTTAAAGGATAACACCATCCTTGGTGTTATTATTTCTTTGTCTTTTCCATTATTTCATTCCGAAATAGAACCAGATATGCCTCCTACATATTACTTTCCAATTCCCAAGTGGACTTCTTTGGTCTAAGGTGTTTCCAGTGCTCCTTGACTTGTCCAATGGTACGGTTCTAGAGTAAAAGTTCTCTCCTGTCGATAATTTGTTCTAGTTCCACTTGAAATTCTCCTTTAGGTTCAACCTGTATAACATTCCAGTCAATCACATGAGTATCATCATGAACATATTTCTTTAAAATCAAAACATGAAAAACATTATGTACTTTTATTATAGGTGTTAATGCTAGTTTATATGCCACCGGTACAATTTTTGCTAAAATTTCAAATGGTCCATAATACCTAGGTGCCAATTTTGAGTATTTTCCCAACCATAAGGAGATTTTTCTAGTTTTTACCTTTACAGAAACATGATCACCTACCTGGAACTCTTGTGGAGTTATTTTTAAGTCGGAATAACTTTTTTTCCTATCTTGGGAAACCTTCAAATTATGTTGTACATGTTTCACCGTTAGTTCCATATATTTTATAGTAAGTCATGTCCTAACATTAGTTTGTCGACGAGACTGCTCCAAGAAATTGGAGTATTACACTTTCGTCCATACAAAATCTCAAATGGACTTAATCCTGTTGAAGCTTGAAAATGATTCTCATACACAAATTCTACCAAATGCAAATAATCCTCCCACTTAACTGGTTTATCCATTACATACATTCTAAGCATGTTTTCCAAAACCTAATTTACTCTTTCCATTTGTCCATTCTAATAATGTCTTCCAAAACTTGATTTACTCTTTTTGTTTGTCCGTTGGTCTGAGGATGATATGCAATGCTAAAATTTAATTTTGTGCCTAATCCTTGACAATTTCCATGACATCTTGGGTTTTCCATGGTGCTTTAGAATGACCAAGAATGTTCAATTTGAAACATGTACAACTAATATAAAAATGAGTATACGGAGAGATAAAAAGAGAGATCCAAATTTACACATAAATATAAATACTATAAATATGATATTTACATATAAATATTGTTACTCTTCTCTTCTTCTAAGCCTAGGTCCATCTTAAAAGATAAAAAAAATTACACCTTAAGCTATTTGATCCCTGTTGGTGCTTGATAGATTTGGAGTTAATATGGACCTATGTTGGTTATAATCCCTCTCCTCTCCTACTCATCCGGGACACTTATGATTCTACTCTCCTAGTATGTATATGTTTTTGATATTTTAAAAATTCCTCTTGACCTCCATATACTAAGAAATAGATTTCTTTCATTTTATAAAAGTTTAAACACCCCCTCTCTTTTCCCCTATTATCATATAATATTTCCAAGTTAGCACACAACCCATGAGGAAAGTAGAATGCAGTGCATTAATTTGATTGCATTAGAGGGAAACGTTTCACTAGGTTTGTTTAAAGGAAGGATTCAATGTGATAAAATATCCTTTATTTGGGCTAGTGGACAACATCACATTTGAATATGCACAATGAAAGTAAGAAAGGTGAATATCTCAATATTAGAAATATATTCTTATTTTATTAGTCCCCACCTTTCAACTAGTAAATAGCTTGTTGTCATTTCAATTTTGTGCATGGAAATTGAAATTATTCTTAATTTATTAACCTTCGTTTTTCCTTGAATATGTTTAAACCACTTTATGCACACCAATCAAAGCCATATCTCATTTATATCCACTAATGTAATGTTTTCTCCTCTTATTTGGCCTCATATTGAGGTACATGGCCACATTCTCCACAAAACTTAGGTTAACATACGAATTACTAAATTCTTATTGTTTTTCCTAAAATCAAGCACTAGTAGAAAAAGTGAGATAAATGACTAAAAAGACAACTAAAAATTTCATATAAATGACTAATTTTAGTCACGTGACTAATATTCATTGATTGCTAGTTACTTATAACACGAGTAAATACACAACTAAATTTTTTTAGTCATTTATTGGTCATTTTGATTGGTTAGTTTGGTCATTGTTTTAGTCATTATTTTCTATCAGCTAGTCATTTATTTAGTCATTGATTGTTGTTAATTGGTCATTTGTTTATTCATTGATTTTTGTTAATTGGTCATTTATTTATTCATTGATTGCAATTAACTGGTCATTTAGTTAGTCATTAAGTGCAGTTAACTGGTCATTTATCTAGTCATTGATTGATGTTAATTGGTCATTGATTGCGGTTAACTTATTCATTTAATGAATTATTGATTTATGTAGATAGGCAACATAGGAATCAAACCACCAACCTCCTTCCCGTAAGGTAGTTAATCTTCCATTGAGTTGGTACGCTTAAATAGAATATTCAAAGTTCACATTGAATCAAAGTTACAACCGGGAGCCTAAACAACAAAAAGTTTTGTTAATGAACCATAGAGTATCTACTAGCCAAATATTTGCAGAAACATAATACTAATTAAGGAAAACAAATTATGGAATTCTTCATATTTTAATAGATGTGTTTTGCCATCGTTTATATGAGCTCTGTGATGGTAAGAACAATGATTAAAAACTAGTTTTGTGGAACCTTTTGTAGTATTAACAAAAATAAACCCGAATTCCACAAACAAAATAGAGATATATGCAATTGAGAATAGGATTAACATTGTGAACAAAAAATGTTTCCAACCTAGAAAACACTCAACAGAGTTAGGAGTTACACCAGCACCTTTGGTATGATAAAAACATATTATGCAAACTATGCAATAGCAAGTTGTTCCCTAGAACCTAGAGTGGTTTCCAAGTTCTCCAAGTATACCGATAAAGCTGCTTCAACAACATCATCACCAAAAACTACCTATATATCAATTAAATGATGAAATTGTAGGAACATGAAGAAATAATCTCCATGAATATTAATATAAAAAGAAGTAAATTATGAAAATACAATCCAAGCAAACCAATAACAAAAAAATCTAAATATGCTTGCATATCGTGTTAGACTCCAATGTTAAAGAAATGTGACTGCGAAATATATTCTATTTTCTATTATTACTGTTTTTTTTTGTAAGTAAGTTGAACATATCTATTATAATACAAAAAGTTACAGAGTAAGGATAAACACGAGGTCTTTGGATCATGAACCCCATCGAGACATAGACCAGGCTTGTTAAGGCCTGTCTTGTCTTAAAAAAAAAAAATGGTTCCTTACATTCTTGAAGCAAAGGCTTCACCTTTGAATATCACCCAAAACAGAACTATGGTTGATTAACTAACCTCCCAAGAGCTTAACAGGTAATCAACGAGAACCAGGCTAAACCAAAAGGAAAGAGTCGCTACACCGGCAGCAAGCTGGAATTAATAGAAAACCAAAGAGACACAAGTCCCCACCGGAGAGACCCACCCTAGCTTCTGGCCTCCCTGTGGGTAGCTTGGAACTGATCCTCATGGGGGGCCAGCATGGCGCTTACAAGAGAATTCGTTGGGGTGTTCCCAGGGGTGGTGGTGTCGGAATCAGGGCTGAACAACAAATTCTAAGCTATCTGCTCCAAGAGTTGAAATCCCGCCACACTCTCCTGCTGACTGTGTTGACTTGTATCCAGAGTGTCATGGATGCCTTGGGAAATCTAGATTTTTACCTGAATATCCTGGGAAAGCAAGATACGTGCAGTCCAGAAGGGGTTGGGGAGTAGGGGGAAGCCCATCATGGCCTCAAACTCTTGGAGGAGGTCAATTTCCATAATGGCCATGAACGCCTCAATGGCCGTGGGCATTTTCGCCATGTATTGGTCACCCCAATTGAAGGGAGAAATGGTCGGGGTACCTGCACTGGGGGGTGTCAAGTCATCCGCATCACTGGGAGAAGCACCACTGAGGCTTACACCCCTATTGGTGCCTCTTGCTCTGGATCTGGCCCTCCATAACCGTGACATGATGATAACACTTAGGATTCCACTGGGAAGAAGCAGAAGCATAAACAAAGCCTTGATTGAGGCCTTGCGCTCCTCCAAATCCAAATAAATAGAGCCTTCCTCCACTGAAATCTCCCTACCACAGAAATTCCCCTTAACTCTACATGTGTTCACCATTATTCTCTTCCACTCCCCACACTCGATTAGCTCTCTCACCATGTGCAAATGATTCACCACCTTAGTTTTCACCGGGGGCCAAATGATACGGGCCTCTGCCATATTTAATGTTCCATCCACTTTAGACGTGAGTGTAGTACCTGCTCGTCCTTCCTTCCTCACTTCCCACGGATCGGGCATCAAAGAGCCCCTGGCTTCTAATATATAGCCGAGCCCAAATCCCTGACTCGAACTGACCTTTCGCAGTCTCCACGTGAGCTGTACTGTAGCCGCGTGTTAAGGCATGCATTACCGCATGTTTAGGCTTACCGCACCTGGCGATCAGAGACTTTATCGGCTTGCCGTGTTTGCCTTCATAACATTCACAAGCCTGATCCCTAGTGTAGGCACGTCATCTGATTTCCTTCCCTTTAAGGTTTGGTGCCATCTGTCGCTCGCATGCATCATGTGGTACGTGTTGCCACTGCCCGCCACATCATCTTCCGCCAGCTTCGAGCACCAGTGCCAGATTTGTTTGGTTTTTTCACTGTCCTCGCCTTCCTCTGCATGGAAATATAGACTGCTCTCCACCCCTACGTTCACCATGACATCCGCCACCTTGTTACCTTCCTGTTTTACATGCGACAACAGAATGGCTTCCTTGCCTGTGAGGATTTTCTTGAGGATGCTCAACTTTCCCTCCCATCTCCAATTCTTTGAGACTTGGGTCATTGAGGATCCCGATTGAAGCTTGCGAACAAGGTTGATGATGATCTAAGAGTCCCCCTCTACCACTAGAGATGTTTTCCCAGTTTGCACTGCCCATTTCAAGCCGTTGATCAGACCTTCAAGCTCGGCCATGTTGTTCGTGTTGATTCCTATAGAACCCTAGAACAAACTGATGATATCGCCCTTTGGATTCCTAATAGCACCACCATATCTGGTGGGACCTGGGTTACCTTTGGTCGCTCCATCCACATTGAGCTTGAAAGACCTCGCTAGAGGAGCATGCCAGGAGTTTGGGCTAGACACATGCATAGGAATTTATTGAGCTATCGAGTTGTTGGGAGCTAATTCCCCAATCTCTAAATCATGAAATATAATTCTCTCATTTTCTTCAGCAGAATATTCCTCCTGCATCCATTGTTGCAGAGAGATGGTTTCTTTCAGGTGAGTTTCAATAGAGTTCCATATCTCCTCTTGTTTTCTATCTTTGTTCTCAAAGGTCTGTTTGTTTCAGGTTTTGCCAAATTTCCCATAGGGTAAAACCTGGTAGGAGTTCCCAAAGGCAGTTCACAATTTTGTTTTTAAAACTGTTCATAGGCCAGTTAGCTATAGTGATGTCCGGTTGCCCCCTGTGCCGATGGTTTTTCCTGAATATTGTCACCCCTTTCTCCCATAAGGAGTCTATGACTCTACATTCGTCCAACAGGTGATTTATGGACTCGTTATTCTCTTCGCACATGCAACACCGAGACGGATCGTGGAATCCTCTGATCTGTAGGTTATCCCGAGTTAGGATGTGGCATTTAATAACCAGCCAACAGAAGACATAGATCTTTGGCCACCAACCTCTAGTCCAAATTTTTCCCCACTTGGCATATGGTACTAGGTTCTGATTTCCTGTTAGCAGTCCTAGGGCTTCTTTGGGGTTAAAGTTGCCTGATTGGTGTAACCCCATCTTAGCTTATATGGGTCTTTATTCTTGGTTATTCTTCTGTCATAGAGCTCTGTCACAAAGTCTTCGATATCCTCCCCAGGAGCTTTTTCTTGCCACCAACTTCTTTCCTTCCACCTCCTGAACATGTGGTCTTCGTTGTCATTTTCCCAGAACTCTGCCACCTTTTCAAGGGAATTATTCTAAAGAAATATTTGAAGTAATGGGGCCCCTTCCCCATAAGAGATCACTAGTTCCTAGTTTAGTGCTTCACTTGAAAATCTAGCATTTTGTCCATTTCGAACTTCCCAAAAGATATGCTTTTGGACCAAGCCCCTGTTTTCTTGGGCAGTCTTCCAGATGCTGGAGCCTGGGAGGTTTTCTCCAAATCAGACCAGGGACTGCTTGGGCCATTGGGGTGCATATTTTAGGTGCCACAGTTTGGCCCACGGTTCATCCTCATAATTCACCCATCTCCACCAAAGTTTTGCACTCATAACTTTATTGTTATTAAGAGGGTCTCTGAGCCCCAATCCCCCTGTAGCTTTTGGGGTGCAAATGGTTTGCCAATCCACTAGAGCCATTTTCTATCGCCTTCTGTTCCTCCCCATAGGAAATTCCTCTAAATATTCTTGATTTGCTTGATGATGGATTTCGGGGCTGCGAGCACTGAGAAGAGATAAATGGGCATGGCCTGAAGAATAGATTTTACCAGGATTAGTCTGCTTGGGAAATTGAGGGCTTTGAAAGTCCAGAGACTGAGCATTTTGTTAATTTTGTCCACCACTTCTTTCCAGGATATTTGTTCGATAGTCAATTTTTCCATAGGCGCTCTAAGATACTTTGAGGGGAGGCTTCCTTCCGAAAACTCCAAGATTCTAAGAATATTTCTCTTGGTGATCCTAGGAGTATTGAAGAAGTAAGTCTGGGATTTTTCCTTGTTGATTTCTAGGCCACTGGCTTCCAGAAAGGTGTTCAAACATTCTTTAATTCCCCTGGCTTCATGCACCGAGGATGGGCCCATCAGCATGTTATCATCCACAAACTATTGGTGGGTCTATGGGTCCATCCCGTTTGTTAGGGATAAACCATGAATTCTATTCGTTTCTTTCCTGTTCTTGAGCATCCTTCCTAGCCCTTCCACCTCAATAATGAAGAGGAAAGGAGATATGGGATCCCTCTATCTAATACCTCGAGAAGCGTTGAAGGGACTTGAGGGGGATCCATTAACCAAGATTGAGAAAAAGGAAGAGGAGACCATATTCATGATCCAGTTAGTCCATTCCTTCACAAAACCAAAATCTTTCAGAATACCTGCCAAGAATTTCCAATTCAATTTATCATAAGCTTTGGAGAGGTCAAGTTTCAAGAGCATACCTGGAGTCCTCATAGCTTTGAGGGAGTGGATAGTTTCATGGACCAGAATATTGGCATCCAAGATTTGTCTTCCTTCCATAAACCCTGCTTGTTCCAGAGAAATAATAAGAGGTAGGAGGGGTTTAAGATGATTAGCAATTACCTTGGAAATGATTTTGTAGATAACATTACACAGGGTGATCGGCTTTAGTTTGCTTGGGTCCCCTGTTCCACTTTCTTTTGGAATGAGAGTTGAAAAAGTTGAGTTGAGAGCTCTGAGAACACTCTTAGATTTCCTGGAGTCCTCCACCAAGGCCCAAATTTCTTCTTTCAACCAATCCTAGCCAGCGTGGAAGAAGTTTGTGGTAAAACCATCCAGGCCCGGTGCTTTATCTTTAGCCATTTGTTTAACAACATTTTCTACCTCCACCATCTCGATGGATTTTTTGAGTATTTGGTTATGGTCCTGTTGAGGCCTGGAAAATCGCAGGCGGCAACAGTAAAGGATTCTCCCCAATCAGCGTTCCCAACTAGCCCGCTGAATGTTTGGTATAGGGAATCCGTCCGGTTTGCGGTCCGGCCACCGTAGGTCAAAGTAACAACGAGGGTTTACCGGTTGCGGCCCGGTCCACCGGAATTTGTATTTTGACTTAATATAGGCAATGCACATGCCTATCTAAACCATGCAGGGTGATAAGGATGCCGGGAACCACCCCATGTGCTGCGCAGGTTCTTACCTCTCGTCTTATGTTCGCTACACCTAAATCACATATGCAATTATGAAACCAAGATAACTAACTATCTATCCCTGGGGAGCCAGAAAATCATTATTAGTGAGTAATGTACCACTTTCATGTATGTTAAACTAGATTACAGATAGCTGCTATTTACGTTTACAACACATGAATGAGAAGATATTCTAACAACCAGATAGCCAATTGTTATATACAAACACATGCATTACTCTAAGTGAAATTTCCATAAATAAAATCAGAAATTATTCAACTAGACATAGATCATAAAGTTAGAACAATCTCACGATTCATAGACACAAGCTGAAAAAACAAAGTAATTCATCTTTCCGCCGTCCATGGTATAACATTTGGAACACTTCACGGTCCTTTCTCCAACAGGAAAACCAAACTCTTTATTGCAAAATGAAGTAGTTCTTCTTACAACAAGTCTTCCAGTCTAACTGGGAAAAAGCCCTTTCTTTGCCTCTCTTCCCTAGTTTTATACAAAAAACAAAAATGCTTGGGTTGCCCAAAGTGACCTTTGGGCTACCCAACGCTCCAATTTCTCTCTACCCTTTACAAAATATGACATTCTACAAAATTTGACCAATCCTTCTCATTTGGAGGGGCCCGCTTGGTCTTCCAAAAACTTCCTCCATGCTACTGTCTCCTTGGCGAGTCCTTCAAACGATTGGGGTTCTAGGAATTGTATATTCAGCTCGTACTTATCTGCTTGCTTCTGAATGGCTTCTATCCTGGCCTTGTTCAGACGCACCTGTTCCTCCAAGAGCTGTATACTAATAGCGGCATGTCCAATTACATTTCTCAGGATCGGCTCATCAAGGGCTCTGATGCATTGGACCTTGGCTTCTCCTTCTTGATGCCTTGTCTGTAACATCCCTGTCAATGTATCATGATCAGGGAATTCGGGTAACCTATGTTCATCTTCCACTTGACAGCGATTGTAGGTGACAAGATCTCTTCTAAAGAACTCTGTACATGCTCCCTTCATTTTCTTCACTGTCTTCTGAAAGTCCTCTGCAGCAATAACAGCAAACTCGATCAGGTCATGGTCCCGCTTTAAAGTTTTCCGATCCTTAACTGATAGCCCCGCTGGGACTTCTCGATCATCTTCTGCTTTGATTATCCTTGAAGTCAGCACCTCCAGGATGTCTTGCGATCTGTCTACGAAATAAGATGTTGTATTTAACAATTCCTCTAGCCTGCTATCAATTTGCAGGACTTTACACCTTTCTTCCTCCAGGTCCATTTGCAATTGCAGCATCCTAGCCTTCCGAGCCAGGATGTGTTCTCTGACTGGTTGTAGATCCACTTGCTACTCCTTGGCTGCCTCCAGCTGCTCTTGCATATCTTTAACATATAACGTATTGGATTCATAGATGTCTTTCTGCTGCTCTGTCAGTTCTTCTATCTTTGCTTTCATTTGTTCCCTTTCGTCCTTTAAGTCCTGAATTTCTTGATGTGCCTTATCCAAGGCTTCTTGTGTCGTCTCTTTTGCTTGGGCTTCCTGCTGAATAGCATGAATTTCATGCTTTGTGGCCTCCATCTCCCTAAGTACCTGCTCGTACTTTCTTTTTAATCTGTTACCATCCTCTCTTTCTTTCCTAAGAGTTTCCTTCAGTTGGGCGGAGGTTTTCTTGGTCGAGTCTATCTCCTTCATCATTTGATCTACATTATCCTCTGTAGCGTCTATTGCTGCCCTGCCAGCTCTTATGACCAACTTCGGGTCTTTATCTGTCCCGACCATCACAGCTTTATCAGATATCATTGTGCTGGTCGTTCCTTCAGCTCCTACCTTTAGCTCAGTTCTTCACATGATCCTCTTGGTAGCCCTATCATAGTATACTGTGCTAAAATCGGGGACTTCTTCCCCCTTTTTCGGTGCAAAGGGCACTAAATGGAGCATGGGAGTAGGAGGAGTGGCCGTAGTGAGCACTTGTAAGGTTGGCACCTCAGGGTTTTCCTCACCCTGACTTTGGTTTGGTGGTATTTCAGAGGCTGATTGTTGTATCAATTCTGTTTTTTCAGCTTCTTGTTTGTGAAGCTCTGCATTCAGCTTTTGCTGGGCCTCCTCAGCTGCTTGCTTAGCAGTTCCCTCAGCTTCTCTAGCTGTCTCTTTCGCTCTTTCAGCAGCATCCTGAGCAGCTTTTCTCTTTTCTTCTTCCCCTTTCTAGAGCCATTCCGCAGCCTCCTCCTCTAATCTTTGAGATTCCTCTCTTATTCTTCTGGCTGTTTCTTTAGCCCTAGCCTGTTCAGCTTTCTCCTGCTCAGGTCCACCTTGTGGTTTGAACCTCTTACCAAGCGCTGTCATGTTAGCGGCCCTTCTGAAAACAGATTCATCCCTGTCAATGTGATGAGTGTACTCATAGAATACTTTATGTTTCTTACAGTGCTCGGCCATTCTCTCGTGGGTATCATTCCGTCTAAAGGTCATCTCCCCGAAACGGAACTTTTCTAGTTCCTGTATAAATTCAGGGGCTTGCTTCACATTTGCAAAGCTGCAGCTACCTATCCTGAAAGGTAGAGGGGGGTAGGAAGAATTCTTCTTCGTGAAAAGGAAATGACCAATTCCATCTATATACACCTGTCTGACAACTTCCTTGTGTACGATATAATCTGTTGCGTACTTGGGCAACAGGAAAGGGGGCTTTGAACCACCAAACATCCTCAGATACATCCCGTTATGTGTCAGGAAATAGTCACCAAATTCTTCTATGACCTGCATGGCCTCTTCAGACATGCAGTCACATTCTTTTTGGAAGACAAGAGTGTATAGAGGCATGATGAAATGTTCACAAATTTCTCGGTAGTGGCCATGGTATTGATGAGCCCCCAGTAGCTTGAAGGCTACATATACGGGCACTCTATCTCTGTCCCAAACACATTTGAGCCCTGGGAAGGGCTGGTGACACATTATACAGTCAATCAAGATAGAGCTCATGTAGAACTCAGACTTCCTCTGTTGTACTCCTCCCTTTGCTGCAGCTATACAGGAAGACAGACTACTGGATACCAGGCCGGACCAGTTGAATATGGTCCCTTCAGTGGCCACATAGAACATCAGGGGAATCCATTCGAATTTGAATAATTTACCATTTTCCCTCCCGAAGATCCGGTTCAACATTAGAGCTATGAATCTGTACGGGGGTCTAAGGGTGGCTGTATCGTAATCTTCGGTAACTCTATGTCTAAAGAGTTTCCCTGGCAATAGCATTTTCCTCATGGTGTCTATCAGATCCATCCTGAGACTGTCCAACCACTCATTGGACAAGAAAACTTGAGGCTCAGGCAAGTGGTAGGCTAAGGATACATACCCAGGGCTAAAGGAAGCGTAGCCCTGACCTCCAACATTGCAGATCAGCATTGAACCATGGTTTGTGTGCGGAAGGATCGACTTCATCAGTTCAGCACAAGGAAACATCTCGGGCCTAGTGGCAACCTTCATGATTGCAGACTTCTCTATGTTTGTGTAGATATGTTCCTCCTCCAGGCCT
>LPNX010400699.1:0-34787 GCA_001517045.1 Pseudotsuga menziesii
ATAATTACTACTCAAGCCTACACCTTAATTAGTGTATAATAACTCAAGTGCCCCTAAACTGTGGGGACTTACCTAATGACTTGATATGACTTGTTTACATTATTATTCCTCCCGATCGGAACATCGGGGCATGACCACATGACTCAAATACATAATAGAAACATCCCGGAATAAACATCAGGTTACAATATATGAAATATATAGAAGAATACATTCCAAAGTTACATATACATCAACACATTGTAGTCAATACCATGTACTTGTGAATAGCCCTTGGCTACCAATATTCCCTTCTATTTCAAAGGTGAACCATCAGCAGAAAACTTAGTCTTGAAAACCCACTTACATTGAACTAGCTTCCTCCCTGGAGGAAGATCAACCAGTTCCCAAGTGTTGTTCTTCTAGAGCGAGATGAATTCTTCTTTCATGGTTGTTTTCTATATTGGATCATGTGCTGCATCTTCATATGTCTGTGGATATGATTCAATCATCAGATAGCACTTCTCAGCAAATAGAGCATCTTTCACACAAAGGGCACTCCCAAATTGAGATCTAGTCCTCCTAGTGTCATTATGATTTCTAGCTAGTTCCCCAGCTGCATGAATGGTATTTGCAGCCCATTTTGGTATTGTAGGACTATTAGTATCTACAATCAAATCATCATTATCAGACATATTAGAATTCGCAAACTCATTAGTCTCTTCACTTACAATCGATGGATCTGGTGGTGAAGAGGACTCTCCAACTTCAACTACTGCTAAAGGCTCTTCTTGGAACTGAACATTTGTTTCAATGAAATATTTGTTAGTGCTAAAGTTGATCATATTGTACCCTTTTGAATCTTTAGAATACCCAAAAAATAGGCACTCTTGGCTTTGGGGGCTGCAAAGCCTTTCTCTTTCTAGTTAGAATTCTAGCCCAAGCCTTTGAGCCAAAAATCCTGAAATGGGTCACATCTGGCTTGTGCCAACTCCGAGCTTTGAAAGGAGTCATACCATCAAGATACTTATGAGGCACCCTATTCTGGATGTAGGATGCACAATGCATAGCCTCAGCCCAAAAATTTGGTGGCAAATTCTTAGCCTCCATCATGCAAGTTGCCATCTCCTTCAGTGACCTGTTCTTTCTCTCAACAACACCATTTTGTTGTGGTGTGTAAGGGATCGAATGATGCATATGAATACCTGCATATTTACAATACTAAATGAGCTCAGAATTGACATACTCACCACCATTGTCAGATATGAGGATCTTTAGTTTCCTCCCAGACTAGTTTTCAACCAAGGCTTTAAAGACTTTAAAGAGGTAAAAAACATCAGACTTATGCTTTAGGAAGTGAACCCAACAATACCTAGAAAATTCAACTATGAAGGTCAATGCATATTTGGCTTGACTCATGGACATATGAGGGAATGTACCAGCAATGTCACTATGGATCAACTCAAGAGGTGCATAGGTTCTCCCATGACTAGCTCTCTCATATTTGTGCTCTAGGTGTTTTCCTAGGGTACAACCTTGACAGACTCCCTTAGAAAACTTGATCTTTGGTAACCCTATGACCATATATTTTCCACTCAACTTAAAAAGATACTTGTAGTTAATATGGTCTAATATTTCATGCCAAAGCTTGCTTGAATCATTAGCATGAATCATAAGAGCAGAGGTGTTTGAGTAGGGTAGAAAATGAGAAAACATGTATACCTTCGAAGTGTGATCAACAACACCTTTTTCTATGACTTGACCATTCAAAATATCAATGATTTAAACATCATCAGGGGAGAAGATGGCCTTCTTTGGAGACCCAGTGTGAGTCATCTGATACATTGACAAGAGATTAGAGGCAAGACCTGCAACATACAACACATTATTGAACTTACCATGGTCAAGATCAATCCTTCCCTTCCCCAAACTATCAATGAGAGAGTCATCTCCCAAAACTATTGGTGGAACTTTTGACATGTCAAGAGAGGAGAATGCCTCTTTTATAGAAACCATATGTCTAGAATCTCCAGAGTAGATGATGAAGCTAGGTGAGTTTGATGTGCCAGCAACCAAGGCATGTACTCTCTCTCTGTCCTCTGAATTTGATCAGCCTTCCCTCTTCTTTGAGCAATCAGGAAGGGAGATGTTATTCATCTCTAGGATTTGGGTCAACATGTCAATTTTCTTTTTCATACAAGAGCTCTCAGGATGATAGCCCTTACTACAGTCACTTCGCACTTGTTCATTTCTCCTTTGTTCTTCTTCTTCTGGGAGTACTTCTTGAAACCTTGGGGATCCTCTTGAGACTTGTTCTTGTCTCTCTTTTGCTCAGGTGGATTTTTAGCATTTTTCTTGATTTTTGAATCCACCCTTGAATCTCCAGCAACCAAATCTTGGTATTTGGAAGGTTTGATGGTGACTATCATCAACAACTTATCTTGTTCCTGTGTGAGGGATTCCATGAACTTTCCAAGATTAGGCTTCTTCCAGGATCGAGCTGTCAACTTGGTGACATGGAATGTTGAAACAAACATTGAATAGTTATGACCAAGATTAGAGAGTATGGCCAAAACTAGTTGCTCTTCCTTCTTTTCAATCCCACACTGTTTTAGCTGCAAAACAAGGGCTTTAAACTTGGAAAAATAGAGTTGCAAGGATTCGAAGCTACTGGGACTTAAGGAGATTAGATAATTCTTGATTTGATGTCCTCACATATCATATGTCTTACCAAAAATATCTACAATATTCTCCCACACTTCATTAGGTGATGTCAATTCATTAATATGGAAGAGGAGGTCTCTTGAAATGCTCAGACACAAAAGACCATAGGCCTCGTCCCTCCCGTTGTGCCAATTTTCTATGCAGATGCATTGGGCTCTGCCTCAGTTGACATAGTCACCCTGTAGAGACCTTTCACTATCAAAAATATCTCCATCTCATCTTTCCACTCAAATAAATTGAATGGAGTCAAGATGATCTTCTGAGATTGGTCCATAGCTCAGAAACGGTGCCCTTTAGTCAGTAGAATATGCTCCCAGTCAAGATGTTGAACGTGAAATAGAAATATGGAAGGAGATAAATTGATATACAAAGGCTATGATACCATGTGGAAATTGAAACCAATATATAGAACAATTACACTCACAAAATTGCTAATCAAACATGCAAAATTAACACCAAAGGAGACTGAAATTGGAGCAAAACATTAATTTGTATTGAGTAAGTGTACAATAGCCAAACTTGTGAAGTAATAGTATGCTGTAATATATAATTACATGAGATATTTGAATGAATAAATATTCCTTTCTAAATAATAAAAAAACAGGCTTACCGAAACTAGTCAAATCCCCCATAGGTGCATAAAGCAGTTTCCAAATCTAGGTAGATGCTCACAAATTGGATAAGTAAAGTAGGAAAGTTAAAGAGGGATGGAAATACAACTCATACATGCTTTTATTTGGATAAAATGAGGGAGGATGATGTGGGAAAAAAACAAGGCAGTTACCACTAGTCCAGCTTTCCCTTTGCCTTAAATCAGAAATAAAACAAGGCATCTTTACAGAAAAAGAAGATATGCACTTTGGAGAATCTAGAACAAAAGAAACATGCTAAAATGGGTTTCCACAATGTTTCCCAAGAATTCCATTGCTCATTTTTATCATGTGTTGAATTCTAGGACATGTAGAAGGCAACTAGCATAGAGTGGAATCTAGGAAACTAGGTAATAAGACAAAAACGATTAAATTAATGTCTAAGGTAGGTAGCTATGTGTTTATTTTATAACAAAGTATACACATAAGACTGATGAAATTGCAAAGATATTCATGAACAATATTTTCAAACTGCATGGATTGCCTAAGGCAATAGTATCTGACAAAGATGTCAAGTTCACTTCCAATTTTTGGAAGGGGTTGTTTGCATATTTGGGTACAAAGTTGAATTTCAGCACTACCTACCATCCTCAGATTGATTGATAGACCAAGAGAGTTAAACAGGTACTGGAATTCATGCTTCTCATGTATGTGATGGACAAACCATCCAAGTGGGAAGACTATTTACACCTGGTAGATTTTTCTTATAACAATGGACAGCAGGAATCCTTGGGGATGAGTCCATATTAAGATTTGTATGGAAGAAGGTGTAGGACACCATTGAATTGGGATAATCTAGTGAATAGGGTTGTGCTTGGTCCAGAATTGCTCAAGGAGATGGAGAAGGAGGTTATAAATATCACAAAAAATCTTAAAGCAGCCCAGGACAAACAGAAAAGCTATGCAGATAAGCATAGGGTGAACAGAGAGTTTAGTGTTGGGGATCATGTTTAACTTTGAGTGAGGGAAAATAAGAGTTGCTTGAAGCATGGAAGTTGTGCCAAGTTGTCACCTAGATACTATGGGTTGTTTGAAGTGCTTGAAAGAATAGGGCCAGTTGCATATAGACTTGCATTTCCTGCTAGCACTAGAGCTGATAATGTTTTTCATGTTTCTTTGTTTAATAAATATATACATGATCCTAACCATGTAATAAATTGGGATGTGATTCAGGTGGAACCAGAGGGAGAGTTCCAAATCGAGCTTATGCGCATCCTCGCCAGGAAGGTCACAATGCTCCGTAACCGAGAACTAGGATAGATGAAGGTACAATGGGAACACTACAATCTTGAAGAAGCTACATGGGAGCCAGAGGATACCATGTAACTGGCACATCTTTTTTTGTTTGAATCTACGGATTATTGAGGGTAGTACCAACAAACATTTTTGTTCAGTATTGTAAATTACTGAGGATAGTGTTGTTGAAGGGGAGGGGAATGTAACACCCCAGTTTTTACCCCATTTGAATTTAAATAAATGATCTAAATAATCATGGTGTGGATCTCAAGGAAAAATCCCCACCATCGATTTAGTATTTATGTTTCAACGATTACGGTTGGGACAATGGTATTTTGTGATAGCCGGCACATTATTATTTTGGACATCATGCTAAATTTCCAATTTTTAATTAAAACCTACAACCAGCTATGTCAATGTTAGATTTTTATCATTTAGGCAATATGATATTAGGATCTTATCTGAAAGAATAACATGCACATAAAAAATCACAAGAGATAAGAGACACAAATAATTTTAGTCGGGAAACCATAAAGGAGAAAACCCCACAACTTCCTCAGATATAGAATGAGCACCAATGGCAGCAGTAAAATATAAAGACATAAAAAGATGATCTCCACAGCTAGTCTCTCTCTCTCTCACTTAAGAGATCTTCTCCTCTCTCACTCATGTTCCCCAGTGAGCGAGAGTGTGTGATAAATAGAGAGGGTCACTCTCTATTTATATTATTTCATTCACTTAATGTCCACTCCAACAAGTCAGCCTCACTTAACAATTATTTACAAGGTTTGACATCTCTAGGAGAGTCTAATAACCATAGTACCCCACAATTGTGGGGACTATTTCCCTGACTTACAATGGAGGGTTAACCTCAATGACTTTACATGACTTGTTTACATTATTGATTCTCTCAATAGGAACATCAGGGTATGTCATGACTCAATTACATTATAGATACTTCCCGGAATAAACATTGGGGTACAATACATAAGGTATACAAGTGAATATATTCCAAAGTTACAAATACATCAACACTCCCTCTTAACTAGGAAGGTATTTTCTCGACACAATTTATCAACACAAGTCTTCTTCTCTGTATCATCTATATCATCATCAAGTCATGTTCATCAAGTCTGTATCATCACTAGATCCAAGTCTAGATCATCACTTGATCTGGATCATCATAAATTATGGATCATCACTTGATCTGGATCATCATCAATTATCGATCATCACTTGATTTGGATCATAATCATCACTTCTTCCGCTATCTCAAACAAATAGTTCTATCTCTCAATTCTACTCATAATAGGAAGTTCTATAGAGCCAACCCTTTTTCATGCTGGTTGTAGGCCTAGCCTCCATGTAGGTCTTCATCATCTTCAACAATTATATCTGACCATGAGAGGAAAACATCCAAGAACCATGTCAGAATGACCTGCCCAGCACTTACATCTTTCATTCTCAAAGAATGGCTCTTAGCTCTAGGTTGAGTGTCAGTCCGAGACTAAAACAAATTCCTGGTAACTGACTAGGTGCCTCCATTCTCCTAGAGAATGGCCTCTAAGCATTAAGCTGAGCTTCAATCCCGAACTAAATCAAATTTCTTGGTAACTGACCAGGTTCCTCCATTCTCCCAAAGAATGGCTTCTTAGCACTAAGCTGAGATTTAGTCCCAGACTGAATCAATTTCCTCGTAACTGACCAGGTGCCTCCATTCTCCCAAAGAATTGACTTCAACACTTTATATCTAACCCTAGTCAGAAAGGCCCAACACTTATATCTGACCATGGGAGGTCCATCCTGCCACCATGTCAGAAAGGATCAACACTTATATCTGATCATGTGGGAACACATCCCTAAATCACATCAGAATGTATCTGCACTTATATCTAATCATGTGGGAACACATCCCACAATCACATCAAAATGAATCTACACTGATCATGTGGGAACACATCCCACAATCACATCAGAATGTATCTGCACTAATCATGTGGGAACACATCCCACAATCACATTAGAATGTCTCTTCTCTTACATCTGACCATATGAAGCTGAACCTTCCACCATGTCAGAAAGGCCAATGAACACATCAATTCCCTTTGGAGGGAACCTCGATCTGGAGAACACCAACCTTCTCCATGAAGTACTCAAACTTCACTCTAGCCATTTCTAGCATAGAATCACATCAGGGATGATTATGTCCAAGGATAACCTACAAGCTTCACCAGGACTGATTACATCCGAGGGAAAGCTACAGTTCTGTTTACATCTAAGCAACCTACGAGCTTCACCATGATTTATGCTCAGACAACTTGTCTCATCAACTATGCTAGAACTCCTTCTTTCGAGAGATCTCGATCTGGATCACATACTGGAGCTTCACTACTCCTCTCTGCAGCATACAAAAATGTAAGTCAGATCAATCAAATCAAATAGTAGTTTTCAAAAGAAACATACTACCTCCCAAATAGCCGAGCAACATATTTCTCCTTGGCTGTACTCAGTGCCATACAGGACTCCTTCCTACTAAGCCAAGATATCACACCTGATCTCATACTGAAGTAGCATCTCAAAGTGCTCTCCATATCAATGGCACTACCTTCCCAATACGAATCCACATAACCCTCTAGGTTAATCTCGTGATTCATATCATACTTGAGCCCATACTCAACTGTACCCTTCAGGTACCTCACTGAATGCTTTACAACCATTAGGTGAACATGTCTCAATTTGTTCACAGCAAAGCAAATATCTGGTCTTCTACTCATCAGGTACATCAAGGAACAAATCATCTGATGACACATCGTGGCATCAACTGTCTCTGATGAAGCAACACTCAATAGATTCAGGTTCGATTCCATAGGTGTGGTCATGGCCTTCCAATCCATCATTCTGCACCTCTTTAGGATCTCTAATGCATACTTCTCTTGTCCTAGGGAGATTCCATCTGCATTCTACCACACCTCCATGCTTAGAAAGTAGTGCATCATATCCAAGTCCTTCATCTCGAACTCAGAAACAAGTATCCTTCTTGCAACTTTGATGATTTCCTCTTTTCTATCAGGAACAAGTCATCGACATATAATAGGAGCATCACTTGTATTCCACCTTCAACCTTGAAGAAAAGTTTGGAATTTGCTTTACTCTCAGTAAATCCTAGTTTCATAGGTAAGCTATCCATTCTATTGTACCATGTCGAACCTCGGGAGCTTATGCAGTCCTTTCCTTTGAAGTGGACCATCATTCTCCCTCTACCTTTCATACTTTATGCATTGAAACATTATGTACTGGAGTGACAATTAGCTTCCTCTACTACTAATATTTTATGTATCGATCTAGGGTCACTGGATACCAAGATCCTTTATCTTGAAAATGTTCTTCTCGCACCCATCTATGAGCTTGTTGTCCTCTATAGGATTTCATCTTCAACCTTGTAGACAAGGTTAAGATATTCATCACTCTAGGTGATCTTCAAGCTCCTCATGAATGTGCTATCCCATGGGTGTCTTCTGAGCTCATACAAGGCCTTATTTAATTTTCACACCAGTCTTCATGTCATGTGTCTTAACTTCTGGTGGCTACAAATGTCTCTACATAGTCTATGCTTTCTTTCTGTGAGAAGCCTCATGCTACGAATCATGCCTTCTATCCCATGATGTTTCCATCTACTACATGATGGAACTACAAACTTCCCTTCAAGTCTTGATACTACATCCTAGACATCATTCTTCATTTTGGATTATTAGAGTGAATCTTGAACTGTCATCACTTGTTCTTTGGAACAAGTCTCATCCTTCTTTTCTTATAGGTGATTGTACGTGACCTTTCCTACAATTCAAATGCACCAGTTGTATGATTAGAAACATTTCATAATGCATATTCATAATGGTAAATTCTTATGCATAAAGATATAATCATGCAANAAAATTCATCCATATCTCACTGAAACTTTCTAGATGCCTTCCATCTCTACGAGGACAACATTGAGATTGTGCACTAATCCAATATGTCAACAAAGAGGTTTCATTCTAGATAAGTAGCAATGGAGAGTTGTATACCACCATGAGCTACTTACCCATCACATGCATATTAGTAGTATACTGTCATGAATGCAAACATTCTATAACACATCAACTGAATATAAACAAGTGCATAACAAAACAATATCATGAAATGACAATTGAATACTTATCTTTATTGTTTCGTGGCTAGACTCCTTCTTTCAGCTTCATCATCTTCTTCATTTATTATTAATCTTGTATATTGATCTAGGAACAAAGCATCAATCTCATCAAAGATTAAACAACAAATAACTCATGAAATGGTGTAATCGGTCTACAGGAATAGTAGCCGCTTTGTATTCACATAAAGAATGAATGATTACAATTACAATGTCATGCTATAGGCATGAATGAATGATCAATTCGAATCCTTAAGGAGGTCATTCGAATTGAATGAGTGAGTCTAGCTTAACTAACTGTAAGCTAGAGTTCACACTCAGTTAACCACTGATCAAAACCCTAATTGAATCACCTAAACCCTAACTGAAGTTAGAGTGCAATAAATGACTGAGTCTCAACTGAAAAAGATCAGACACATGTCATAGCAAGCCAACCATCAAGTGCTAGCACTTCAATTACTTCAATGAACCCCGATGAGGCTAACTAAAGCTGAACTCAACATCAAAAGTTGGTGGAGGTGCCCCTGTTGACTCTAGTTCATTAATTAATCATTAAATAATCAATTAAATGAATGAAGGCACCTTCACTGTGTTTTTTAACTGATTGTAACCACTAGTTAGTAATTAGGTGTATTAATATCACTCAGATCACCCCCGAAGTGCTCCAGTTAGCCTCCCCGAATGTAGGAGAAGGATAAGTTAGCCTCCTTGACTGAAGGTAGGCATGGGTGTGACTGGATGATGTCAATTAATGTCAATTATACTTAGGATATTGGTTTAACTAGGCCAATTTGACCAAAAAGAGTGTGTATGGTGGTAAATTTCTCCAACACCCTCCCTTATGCTATACTTGGGAAGAGTTAGAAAACATAAATGCATAAAAATTCTATGGCCCCGGAAACTAAGGCCATAGGTCACCCTATACAATGCTGAAACTAAAAGAATTCTCAAAACAAAATAAGTGAGGAAAAGAGGGAAAACCCAGTGGGAAACCCCCCCCCCTCAAGCTAAACACTGAAAGTAGTCTGAATCACCCTGATGAACTCACCCCCAACAGTGAACGGAGGTAAGTGAACTTTTTTTCTGAAAAGCTCTTGGTGAAGATGTCTGCAATCTGCTTATCAGTCGGGCAGTATTGCAGAATGATGGTCCTGTCATGCACTAGCTCTCTGATATAGTGCATGTCGATCTCTACACGCTTGGTCCTATTCCTAGTAACTGGATCCATGGATATCTTAATAACACTTTGATTGTCACAAAATAAGATAGTGGACAAAGTACTACCAAGATCAAACTCTGAAAGAATACCTTGCAACCAAACTGCTTGGATGCAAGCATTCACCACTCCTCGATACTCGACCTCTACTAAATATAGTGCTATGGAAGCCTACTTTTTGCTTGAACATAAAATGGGGCCACCACCAAACATGAATACATATCTGAAAGTATACATTCAATTAATATAATCACCCACCCAATCAGAATCTGTGTATCCAACCAGCTCTAGCTCGGAGTCTGCAGCATAGTGAATGCCATAGGTATTGGTTCCCTGAATATACTGGAGGATCCTCTTTGCTTCCTTCCAATTAAGATCATGAGGATGCTTCATGTATGTTGATACAACATTCATGGCATAACAAATATCAGGCCAAGAATGTGTCAAGTACAACAAGCTACCAATCAGCTATCGATAGATAGTGCAGTCCATGGGAGGTGTGATTTTTCCTTCTTCAAGGTTGATCCCGGAAAGGAAATGGAATGGTGCAGGCCTATAATCAGCCATTTTAAACTTTAATAACATGTCTGAAATGTATTTGGACTCAGTGACCATAATCCCATCATAATTTTGCTCAATTTCTAGCCCCAAAAATTGTTTTAGAAGCCCCAAATCACTCATTTCAAAGGCATTGTGGAGAGCAGTTTTGATGGCTGAAATGGAGCAACTGTGCTACCTGTGATCATTAAGTAATAAAAATATAAAACAATTATAATTATATTACCATAATACTTATTTAAATATACATTTGTATCTGATCTACATCTCTAAAAGTTTTACGAGAGAAGGAAGGAATCCATCTTGGAATACCACTCTCTTGGGGCCTGTTTTAACCCGTATAATGACTTCTTTAGCTTGAAAAAAAAAGATGGATCAGTGATGTAGCCCTCATTATGCTTCATGTATATCTCCTCATGAATATCTCCATGCAAAAATACTGACTTAACATCCATGTGATGCACTTCCCAGTGCTTGGATGCTGAAATTGCCAAAACAAGGCAGATGGAGTCCATTTTTGCAACCGGTGCAAAGGTCTCATGGTACTCCACTCCTTAGACCTAAGAGAAACATTTTGATACAATCCTTACCTTATATTTTTATTTTCTTCCATCAGCATCAACCTTGGTCCAAAACACCCACTTGCATTGAACCAATTTCCTTCCCGGAGGAAGAGAAACTAGCTCCCAAGTAGTGTTTTTCTGAAGAGAATTCATCTCTTCATCCATGGCAACTTGCCATATCGGATCCTTCCAAGCATGGTAGTAGGATTTTGGATCTAAAATAATTATAAAATAACAATTTTAAGACAGCAAATTATCAGGACAAGAGAGCGCAATACCTGCTCTTTGGAAATCATACCGGGTTCTCCTTGGATCATCCATATTTCCAATGTTTTCTCCTGCTGAGGAGAGTGTCTGTCGGGCCCATGTAGGAAGATGATTTTGAACTTCAGGTTATGATTAATCATATGATGATTTATTCACACTGATATTATAAATCATAGGATCTAAATCAGGTTCATCACCCCCAATTTCAACATCCAAATATTCAGTAGAATAGGAAGGAAATTCAGCTGTTTTCTCCTTCACTAGTTCCACCTCCTGAAGAGGCTCATCGAACTTGACACTTCTCTCGATGATGATCTGTTTGGTATTGATATCTAGCTTCTTGAACCATTTATATTCATTAGTATACCCAATAAACAAACATTATATGCTTTTCTGTTGCAAAGCCCTTCTTTTATCAAGCGGAATCCGGGCCCATGCAGTGGACCCAAACACACATAGGTTCGACACATCCGGCTTGTGTCTGAAGTATGATTAAAAAGGGGTATTCCCTTTCATGGATGGGTGTTGCACCCTGTTTTTAATTTATGCTGCAGCATGCATGGCCTCAGCCCACAAATTTTCAGCAAGCTTCTTGGATTCCAACATACAGGTCGTCATCTACTTGAGAGACCGATTCTTCCTTTCCGCTACTTCGTTCTGCTATGGAGTGTAGGGAATTGAATGTTGGACCTGAATACCACTTTCGGAGAATATGTGTAGAAACTCATTACTGAAACAATACCCTCCATTATCAGATCTCAATATCTTGATCTTAAGCCCAGAGGCATTTTCGATCAAGGCCTTCAATTTAGAAATTTTTTCACATACTTCTAATTTCTTTTTTAGAAACAAAACCCATGTATACCTTGAAAAATCATCAATAAAAGTAAGGATATACCTTTATCCATTCATGGATTTGAAAGGAATCGGACCTCTAATATCATAATGTATCATCCCCAATATGGATGTAGCTCGGTTTTCCTTCCCTCGATCGAATTTGTGCTCAGGGTGTTTTCCAATCACACAGCCTTTGCAAATTCCCGTGGTTGCCTTGACGACCGGGAGGCCTTCAACCATGTATTTTTTCTATAATTGCTGCAAATATTTGAAATTAATATGGCCAAACCTCTCATGCCACAGACTATTAAGCTCATTTACATGAGTTAGCAGAGCGGTGGGATTTGCATCCGCAGCAAAGTGAGAGAATTCATAGGCTTTTGCATGATGGTATGCAAGGCCTTTAGCAATGAGTTTCCTGGATGCAATTTATATTATCTCAAAATAATTTGGGTTGAAATAGACTCTCTTAGGAGCTCCTATATGTGTCATCTAATAGACACTAAGGAGATTTGATGCCAGAGCCGGTGCATACAAAACATTAGCGAAAAAACCATTTTCAAGATCTACAGTACCTTGTCCTTCTGGAATGATGGTGGAGTCATCTCCCATGTGGATGGGGATGGATTTACTGGTCTCCATGGATTAAAATGAGTCTTTTTCAGCCATCATGTGGTTTGAAGCTCCAGAGTCAATCAACAGTGCTTTGGACTTCGAAGTGCTTTCCATGAGGGCATGACCTTTTTCATGTTGTGATTCTCGATCTTGCTGATCTCTCCTCTGAAAGCTTTCCGAAAGATTGATGTGATTTTTATCAAGGAGAGAGGTAGCTTCATCAATCTTATTCTTCATGCAAGCATGTTCAGGGTGGAAGCCCTTCCCACAATAAAAACACTTGACTTTTTCCTTGCCATGGTGCCCTTTTCCTTTGTTCTTCCTTGAGCCGGAAGACTCATCATGCTACTGATTTTCAACTCTAGGTTTAGGAGCATCAAATTTAGATTTTGGGTTCTTCTATTTCTTTCCTTTACCCTTCAGATCTTTGGGCCCCGAGACATGAAGGGCTTGATCACGGGAATATCTAATGATCCCCATCTGGACAAGCTTGTCATGTTCACATGTTAGGGACTCAATGAAGGCATTGAGTGTAGGCATCTTCCATCCAGGGGTTGTGAGCTTCCCCACACGGAATGTAGAAACAAAAACTGAATAATCAGCCCCAATTTTGGAGAGTATGGTGAGGATGAGCTGATCATCCTCCTTCTCCACTTTGCATTGCTTCAAGAGTAAAACAGTATGCTTGAACTTTGTGAAGAAATCATTCAGAGTCTCGAAGTTGGAGGGTTGGAGAGACATGAGTTCATTTTCAAGCTGGTAAACCCTCAAGTCATCATGCTCTTTGTATAGAGTCTCCAATTTTTCCCATATTTCTTTTGGAGTCTTTAATCCTGCAAGATGGAAGAGAAGGTCTCAGGAAATAGAGAGGCACAAGAAACCAAAGGCTTCATCCTTCTTGTTCAAGAATATTGATTTTTCTATGGAGGATCTAGGCTCATCTTCAGTTTCCATGGTGACTCTAAAAAATCCTATGGAGTGTATCTGAATCTCCATATCACCTTTCCATAAGTGGAAATTGTATGGAGTCAAGAGATCTACTAAGGAGGCCATGTGGATGTGCTGGAGCGAATGCTTCACTTGTAGAAACCTGAAAATCAAAATAGAAAGGGCAATGTAAGGTCAGAGAAACTGCACATCTTAGGTTTTCATCGCACCTAGCATAGTCAATCAAGCAAGCTTGATCAACAAGTTCTTTACTTGGGGTATTAAGTGGTAAGCTTTGGCTTTTGGTGTAGTGCTGGATTTTTGAGCTATTGCTCAAATTTCATACAGAAATATGTCAAAAAGCTTGTTTTTGAGAGATAGAGCTCTGTCTTGCTGTACACTCTGATACCATATTAATCTTGTCTATTGATCTAGGAACAAAGCATCAATCTCATCAAATATTAATCAACAAATAACTCATGAAATGGTATAATCGATCTACAGGAATAGTAGCCACTTTGTATTCACATAAATAATGAATGATTACAATTAAAATGTCATGCTACAGGCATGAATGAATGAGCAATTCAAATCCTCAAGGAGTTCATTTGAATTAAATGAGTGAGTGTAGCTTAACTAACTATAATCCAGAGTTCACACTCATCTAACCACTGATCAAAACCCTAATTGACTCACCTAAACCTTAACTAAAGTTGGAGTGCAATAAATGACTGAGTCTCAACTGAAAGAGATCAGACACATGTCATAGCAAGCCAACCATCAAGTGCTAGCACTTCAATGACTTCAATGAACCCAAATGAGGTTAACTAAAGATGAACCAAACATCAAAAGTTGGTGGAGGCGCCCCTGTTGACTCTAGTTCATTAATCAATCATTAAATAATCAATTAAATGAATGGAGGCACCTCCACTAAGATGTTTAACTGATTGTAACCACCAGTTAGCAATTAGGTGCATTAATATCACTCAAATCACCCTTGGAGTGCTCCAGTTAGCCTCCCCGAATGTAGGAGAAGGCTAAGTTAGCCTCCTTGATTGAAGGTAGGTGTGGGTGTGACTAGATGATGTCAATTAATGCTCCACTAATGTCAATTAATGTAAATTATACTTAGGATAGTGGTTTAACTAGGCCAATTTGACCAAAAAGAGTGTGTATGGTGGTAAATGTCTCCAACATTCATAACATCATCATTTCTTATCCAAATTCTCAAAATGGATAAGAGGCTCTTCAAGAATTAAGTTCTTCATATTCCTCATCGCTTGAGGTATCTTCTTTGAATTATGAAATCTTGATCTTCTTGGCCTTGACCAAGTTCTTCTTGTGTAAGGATTTTAGCCTCATATCCCTCTGGAACTGGAACCTCTCTACTTATGTAGGTGTCCAATTCATTTCCTTTAAGAACTAGTGAGATCCTATACTTCCATGCTTGGAATTTGTTATACTCACCAAGCTTGTCATCAAGCTGGTGTGATTAGTCATCTTGAAATGAGAAATTCAATTGTAAATAGCAAGACATTAGACATTACCGATTTGAGTTGTCCATCCTGGTTCCGGAGCTGGCTCATCTAGGGTTTGTCAGAGAAATCCTAATTTTCAAAACTTGGAATCTTTCAGATCTGATTGGATAGAAAGATATACATTTTCAAGGAGAGCTATCCAATGTACTCCTTTTTTGAAAAACAATGGAGGGAAGTTCCCAGAACAGGAAGCCCTAGTTTACCAATTTCTTCTGCAGAAATTACTGATACTATTTCTACGGTATCTCTGAACATACTACTCCTCTATGTCTAAAATATCATACTAAGGTAGCCTCATCTGTCCTTGTTCCGGAACCATAGGTTTCATCAAAAGAGGTTTCACCAATTGGGACTTATGACGTTTTCCCAAGGTGACCTATTTCAGGATGTTTCTGAATAGCAAAGTTGTACGAACTTCCAGATGTCACTGTTTCATCTTCCAGGTCTAAAATGTTTACCACAAAAATTAAATTATGTTCCATTTCTAGAACATCTTGAGAAATTTCATTTGGACCTTTGTAGACCGAGATATAGTGATTCTCCCTACGTGTCATGTTTGGGGAGGAATCTTGGGAGAGGTTGGAACCCTAACTTGGAGGAATCATATCTCCTAGAATATAGCAAATCTGAGGCTGAAAGTTGCAGAAAATATACATCCATAATTTTTCTTTGACCTGTGAATGTTTTGGCACCTTATCCTTCTCCAATATTGAGATATAGCGAATATACCAAAACAATCAGTTTCAGTATTTTAGGGTTTTTCAGGGCTGGGGTCAAACTAGGGTTTGACTTTCCTGGATGTTGAGGCCTGGAAATTCGAAGGAAACAATAGCAAGGGATTCTCCCTAGTCAATGTTCCCAAATAGCTCATGACTGTTTGGTGTAGGGAATCCGTCTGGTTTGCGGTCCAGCTACCGTAGGTTAAGTAACAAAATTAAAAGGTTTTACCGGTTGTAGCTTGGTCCACCATATATATTTTTTCTATTTTTGACTTTATGTATGATATGCAAGTGCCTATCTAAAATGTAGATTGATAGAGAACGCAAGGAGCAGTCACAATGTGATGCGCAGGTTCTTACCTCTTGTCTTAGACTCTCTCACATCTAAATCACACACAACTAGAAAATAAAACACTAACTAACCTGTCTCTAGGGAGCAAGATATTAATTCATGAGTAATGTAATACTGTTCATGTGTTAAGGTAAATCACATATAGCTATTCTTAGAATCAAAACACATAAACATGAATAAAGATATACATGACAAGATAGCTCATCAACCGTTAAACTCTCCATTACTCATAGTGGAAATTATCACAGAATAAACCAGAGATCATTTAGATAAGAACATAGGTTCAGAAAGTTAGAATGTTCTCACAGTTAATGAAACACAGTTGAAAATGAAATAGTTCCCCTTCAACATTATTCATTTTATCACATTCGAACATTCCACACAGCACCTTCTCCAATAGGCAAAATTTGTAATTTATTATTGTAAAATGAAGTAGTTCCTCTTACAACCAATGCTTCACAAGTTTTTCCAGGGAAAAAGCCCCCATTCCCTCTCACTTGCCTATCTTTATACAAAAAAAACAAAACCTTTGGGTTACCCCTCCCCCTAACCTTTTGGCTTCCCCGACTGTTTCAATCTCATAGTTTTGTCAATTTGTGAGTGCTCATGATTCAGGCAATACGTTACGTTTCAGGTTTAGTCTCATGAGAACTTCATATAATGGGACCAGCTCAGTAACTGCTGAATGTTTTCCAAGCCCGGGCCTCTATTGCTATCGATTCCACTTTGGCTTTTATTTGTCCCTTTTAATATCCCGTTGATCTCAAAATGTCTCTACCTATCACTTTTTAGCCAACTTCCTTCTTCTTTGTCCTTCAGCTATGTATTCTTTGCATTAGTAATCTGAAGAATCTTCTAAGTTCATCTGCAATCAAAAAAAAATTCATCATTAATTCGGACTGCATCTTTTCAATAAACTTAAACCACACTAACAACAAAATTGATCATCAAAATGAGGCCATGTAGTGCACTCTCCTCGTGAAAACCTTAATAAGAATCAGAAACCAACGCCACCCAAAAGGGGGTTAAAAACTCACAAACGATGGAAAAAAAAACCTTTCGACGGCTTGAACCATTAAAACAATGGCAGGATAGTCTTACTCACAACCACAACGATGGATTTCAGATGGACAATGAGTTTCGTGGGACCATTAATTATATCGGTGTCGAAAAGACTAAATTCCAAAGCATCAAGAGGAAAAGCTCCCTTTCAGCGAACAGAATGACATAAATGTCAGGTGGTAAGTGCATTACGTAGCCGCAATGGCAGGAGATAAAAAGACTACGGGATCTGCAGAAAATAAGACATATCGGCGAAACCAAACAAAGCATTGGTGGGAGAAGCAGTTATATGGCAGACACTTAGTTCGCTCGGGAGCCACAATGGTGGAAAGCAATCAGACTATAGCCTTCGATCAAATTCACAAACTTTTCGATATGGTACGGAAAGATCATGAAAATGTTAAGTGTTAGGAAAGAATTAGGGTTGTGCAGTGATCTAAAAGCTTATCTCTTCTCCAAAACAACGGCTTCATAAAGATCAAACACCCCGACTCAAACTTCCACCAACCTCTAACAGTGCAAAGCAAGTCGAAATAATAACACCACAGCATTGAAACTGTCAAAACTATCCGTAAGAAAAATCATTTTCAGCTTCCGCAACACTGGCCCCCATAGGGAAATATGGCTCCGATGCATTGTTAAATGACCTCTGAACAACCAAACTAAAAACGTTACGTTCCAACAGAATTTCGGCCAGGAAGTGATGAAAAGTTTGTTTACCCTCCGAAACAATGGCGAAGACAAGAAACAGACTTCCAATATCAAAGAAAGAAATCACAGATCAAAGGATAACAATTTAAATCCAACTTCAAATTCCTCAACCCAAAACAGTCTCAGACATAAGCAATTTTCCGAAAAGCATAAAAGCAGTTGACCTCAAAAAACAACCCAAACTTGTGGCAGAGGGAAAACAAAAACGAGTTCATGGATTCAAACAATTTTAGGTAAGATAAAAATAAAGAGAAGGGTCCAAAATTTCGAAAATTTGGGAAAACAGGTTGCGGCTACAACAATTAGCGACTACTTGGTGAACCTAGATCTATGGACAATCTATTTCTTAAGTAATAGACTGTTTAACTATAAAACGAACATGTTGAATTCTTCTAGATGTATGGATTTCCCAAATGGAAAATATATGTACTTTTAATCATTGATGATAGTCCAATTTAGGAGAAAGGAAACCAAGATCTCCAAGTCAAGAAAACTCTTTTAAGGATGGGAAGATGAGTTTTATTTATTACCTCTGTCTTCAGGTAGCTTCCAGCTTGGTCACCATAGGATTGTAACATATGGTAAACAAAAATATTCATTTGTTCCTCATTCTCATGCCATTTTGCACTTTTTGTGCTTTTTTGGACTTTTGTCCTTTGCATATGAGTCCTCCTGCATGCCTTTCTTTCTGAATTTTTTATTCAGGCTCCTCTATCCATAGTGTCCTTTTGTGTGAGAGATGTATTCAACTTTCAGCTCACAGATGGAGAAGAACTTTTGGCAATTTAGTAATTATATGGTTCAGTACTTTGTTTTGATACAAATTGCTTTCATAGGCATTTTTTACTCTTATCTGCCTTTTTGCATTCAATTCCTGGCATGGGATCATTTATATATAATATACTGTTTACCGTTCTTCCTTTCCATGGGACTTTTTCTATCACCCCCTAGGACATTTTTAAATGTGAGATGGGTGGAGCCTCAAAATAGTGTTCCAGACCTTTTGATCCTAGTTTATTTTACAAGGATTAAGTAGGACTTCAATGTGTTCATAGCCATTCGGGAAAACTGCTAAACTAGAAGAAATTATCTTAGATAAAACAATAGTACACAGTATTACACTCAAGGACTTTAATCACTTCAAAATTCTAATGCTCTCCATGCACCCAAAGTTTGCCTCCTTTTTATTGAAATCAATCAAAATCTAAACTAAAACAAAACAGAAATAAATCAAAATAAACAGCCGAATCAATTTATTTATGTACAAGATAAAAGAACAAAAACAAACTCAGGAAAAATAAGGTTTGAGAACTAAAAAATTTAATGGTAAGTTCTCTCCCCACCCCTGTAAATCCTGCAATTTATAGGTTGAGGGGCCAAGCTTTGCCGCAATATGGAAAGGACCTACCCATAACTATTGAAATTTCGTGTGTTTTTCTTTCTCATCATAGGGGTGGTCCCACTTGATAACGAAATTTCCCACCTCGAATTCTTTTGTTCCATCTTTGTGTTTATTAAACAATCTCTTCACTACCCCCTGTTGTTTTTTAAAATGTTCTCTGGCCTTGGATCTAGATTCCTCTACCTTCAAAAGGTTATGTATCCTTACCAGCAAAACTTCATTATCTGATCCTCTGGATTCCTGAGCTATTATGGAAGAGGGTAGCATGAAATTGGGGGGTAGAATGGCCTCTTTTCCATAAACAAGGGTATACTAGAACACACCTAATGAAGTCTTGGGGGTGACCCTATCAGCCCAAAGAGCATTGGGTAATGTTGAGTGCCAACTCCTCTGATTTTCTATCACCGTCTTTTTTAAAATCCTAATCAGATTCTTGTTTGTAGATTCTGTGAAACCATTTCCTTGTGGATAGTAATTAGCAGAGTAATGCAACTTAATTCCTTTCTCATGAGAAAATACAATTAATTTGATTGAGGAAAAGTAAGTAGCATTATCGAAAACTAAAGAAACTAGAACTCCAAACCTAGTCATAATGTGATCTTGCAAAAAGTCCATGACCACATCTTCATTTACTTTATGCAACGGAATGGATTCGACCCAATGAGTGAAGTAGTCAGTTTCCGTCAAAATATATTTGTGTTCTAAGGAATCATTTTGCTTGATCTTTCCAATGATTTCCATCCCCCACTGCTCAAAATGTTTTGTTATCATTACAGGATTTGATGGTCCTGTTGCTTTAACTTGTCATCCACCACACCTTTGGAAAATGTCGCACTTTCTAACATGGGCATGTGCATCTTTGAACAGTGTGGGCCAATAGTATCCGGCTCTGAGAATTTTATGAGCTGTAGTATCTCCATAGAAATGTCCTCCAGTAGGCCCATCATGTAAATCTATCATTACCTTCTTCACATCTTCTTTCTCTAAGCATCTAAGAACAACCCCATCATAATTATTTCTGAATAATATTTCTTCAACAATCTAATATGAGGCTGATTTAAGACGTAGTGCTCTTATTTGCTTAGAATTCCAATTTTCTGGTAACAAACCCACCTGAAGGTAATGCACAAGGTCTTGGTACCAAGATTTCGGAGCTGTGAAAAGAGGACATACATCCATCAAATGTAATTCGGCTTTGTCTTCCCAGTCATGTTATTCATTGTCTTTACTTCCAGTCATCAGTTTGCACAATCCTTTCCCTTTAACTATGGAGGATGGCTTGAATTCAAGTTCATACTCCTGTAGAGCTGTTACCTAGTTGCCTCTTCTTTCTCCTAACTCCTTTTTTATGAAAAGAGACCTCATAGCTAGGTGTGGAACTATTACCTTTGTTCGGTTCTTAAGTATATATGGTCTGAATTGTTTAACCACTTTGAACACTGCGTAAGCTTGTTTATCCATAGCTGGGTAATTCAATTCATCCCCTTGCAGACCAGTGCTCATAAATGATATGGGGAACTCATCTTCCCCATCTTCCTTCTGGGTAAGCACAACTGCTAGTGAATCATCAGATGCGAAAGTGTACAGAATAAAATCTTTCTCAAAATCTGGACTTTTGAGGAAGGGTGCATGCATGAAATCAGTCTTTATTTTTTTGAATGTGTTCTTCTCTATATCATTCCATTTGAATTGTACACTTTGCTTTACCATTTTCTGCAAAGGTTTGACAATTTGAGTGAAATCTGGCACAAACCTTCACATGAAATTTATTGTCCCCATAAATGACTGCATGCCCTTTTTATTATGGGGTAAGGGAATCTATTCGATGGCTTTGATCCTTTCTGGGTCTATGGAGATCCCCTTCTTAAAAACCAAGTGACCCAACAACTTACCTTCCGTAATGGAAAACAAGCATTTCTTGGGGTTTAGCGAGATACCATATTTTCGGCAGCATTCAAAAATCTGCTTTAGATGAAATGCATGTTCCTCTCTTTTCTTTGAGAATATCATGATGTCATGGAGGTATACTACAACACTGTATCCAATCAAACCATGGAAATCTATATCCATAGCCCTATGGAAAGTAGCTCCAGTGTTTATGAGTCAAAAGGGCATTCTTTTGTAAGCAAAAGTCCCCCACCTAGTTCTGAATGTTGTTTTAAGTCTGTCTTCTTTAGCTACTAATACTTGATTGTAGCCTAAGAATCCATCTAATAAAGAGAATAGCTAAACCATTTGCAATATCTGCTCCATGGGTGGAACAAGATAAGTGTCTTTATTTGAAGTGCGATTTAAGTTTTTGAAATCCACACATAGCTTGATTTCTCCAGATTTCTTCCTTACCTTTACCAGATTTGAAACCCATTCCGAGTGTCTAACCTTGAAGATAATTCTAGCATCCAATAGTTTCTTAACTTCACTCTGGATTAAAGGTTCTAATTTTGGANGATGCCGATAAGGTTTGATTCCAGATATGATGGGGATAACATGCTGGATAATATTGGTGTCATATGTCTTCAGATATTTATACGTCCAGGAAAAAACATCTTTTTATTGCTTGAAAAAAATGATAAACTTATTCCTTTCACCTGGGGAGCAGCATTTTCCCTTATTCACATATTTAGGCCTCATTTCAGTCCCCAAATTGATCAACTCGAACTGTAGAGATGAGCTATGATTCTTCACATTCGCTGGTCTTCTAAATTTCTCATTTAAATCAAACATCCGTTCTAAAGTCCTGACTCCCTTGGGAATAAAATTATCAAATTTTAGCTCGGCCTGATGTTCTTCATCATCAATAATAATCCCTTTGAAGGTCTCATGATTTCTCAATCATTCTATAATCTTTTGATCATCATTGAACACTCCTAGATTGGTAATCATATTTGGAACTGAAGGCCTAAAAATCAATTCAATAGAGCACTGATTATTAGAGGGAACAAGCCTCGCAGCTGAGGTGGCCAACAAGTCAACTGCTGCATTCTTAAGTCTGGGAATCGATACACTGTTAAATGCACTAAAACATTTAAGAAAATCCCATACTTCATTTTGATAAGCTTTTAAATGAGGAGAAATGCAATGTATCTGATTTCAAATTTGTTTTACATTTATTTCAGAATCTCCAAACACTTTTAGATTGTTTTCCTTTAATTCAATTGCTTTCCTTAATCCCTAAACTAATGCTTCATATTCAGTTGTGTTATTGGTACATTCAAACTCTAACCTACATGAAAGAAAATGTTTTCTTTTCTTAGGGTCAATCGGGACACAGCCAGCTCCTGACCCCTCTATAGTTTTAGAACCATCAAAGAAAAGTGTCCAAAAATTGCTAACCGCTACTATGCAAGAATTAACATCTACATCTACAGCTAAGTCTACTATTTTACAATCGATTTCATCAACGTGTGAAAACCGAAGAAGATCAGGCTGAGCTTCTGATGTATTGCTGGCTTCTTCCACTTGATAGTTTCGTGGTTCCAGCTCAATAAAGTAATTTCCCAAAATAGAATCTACTCATTCATTGTTTTCTTCAAACTGAGTAATATTGTGTTTCATGTGGGGCTCCCTCAAAACTTTAATTTGATTCGGGATTCCTTTATATGGTAGCCACAGATGTGACCAACCCGAGGCAAAATATTCGTTCATCTTTGTCGACCAATCTCTGCTCAAAACAATTCCATAAGCTTCTGGTATGTCAGCCACCACAATATCAATGAATTGACACACCTTATCATTTGAAGATAAGTGAACGAGAACATCCTCCATTTCCCCAATTAACTTCACATTCATTCTATCCAACTGAATGACCCTCTAGGTAGATGGTTTAGGTTGTCCATTTATTTTTTTGCAAACCGACAGCGGCATGACATTGATTGATGCCCCCGAGTCTACTAGGAAGTTATGCACGTTGTGGTTGAAAATTTCAAAAGTAAGGAGAAAAGGTGGATTCTTGCTTTTAGGCTTACTTCCCATACTTTCTTCACCAATTTCTTCTTCTTGGGGCTGATTGTTAGTGGGAAGCCTCTCCTCTGATACTTTAAGTGCTTTCAATAGCTTTTCTTTCTACTGCGACACATTGCACATTTCAAATAATGAGATGTTTACCCTTAACTTTTTGATATCCTCCATAATGTCATAATCCATCTTATGTTCTGTGAGATTCGATTTAACATTATTTATTTTTTCTTGAATGGGCTTTGTAGGCATGTTGATCTATCTAGGATTTTGACTAGTGGTGGTAAATTCCAGAATTTTATTAGCTGAGGAGTTGTTTTGAAATTTCTTAACATTCTTTTGAAGTATTTCAATCTTCAAGAGGATAAGACTATTTTCCTTAATCAACCCCTGGCTTCTCGTCGTTATGTTTGTTTCCATGATGCCCTCATGTCTTAGATCCTTTTCTTACTCAGCATCAAACAATGATACATAGTCCCATAAAACCATAGCTTCATCCTCCTATTTTTTTGTTGATTTATTGTTGTCTTTCCCTTGTTCATCGTTGTCTTCAGTTAATTTGGAATCCAACAGCTAATTCATAACCAACGTCTTTGAATTTATCCATTGAGGACAATTATTTTCAGAATGGGGTTGTTGGTGGAAAGTGCAAAAGTTATCCATTCCTACCTCCATTATGTTCATAGATGCAGGGCTGTGTGGAGGGGGTTGGGATTGATTGTTATCTTCCCTTTTCTTTTAATAAGGCTTGTAGAACTTTTGGGCTTCCTTTTCCTTTTCCAAGTCTATGATTCTGTTAGAAAGATTCTGCATCATCTTTTCCATTCCTTTGAAATCTAGTGATTTCTCCTATTTAGGCTTAGTAAACAACAAATCTTTCCTCCCAACATTTTTTTCTCCTGGCCGTTCAGGATAATATTCGATACTTTCCCTTTTATCCTCTACTCTCTCTGCTTCCTCATAAGTCTCTACTAGCGTAGGTTTGGTATTCATTTTGGAAAACATGGCCAACTCGGGTCTTGGAGCTGAGGTATAATATTCAATCAGGACTTTATCTAATAGTTTGTCAGCTTCAGAAAAATTCTTAAGATAGACCGCGAATCTTTGGGTAAAGCTGTGCGCCTTCTCTTTTCTTTCTTTCTTTAAGGTGCATAGTCCTTTCATGAGAGCTACATGATTTTTTTGGGTTGCGTACTTACTTCTAAAAATCCTTTCAAAGGTATCCCAATATAGGATAGAGTTTGCAGACAAACCAAAGTACCATGATGCTGTTGCTTCTTTAAGGGTGTGTGATAAAAGTCTAGAAACTACATCCTCATATTCCCCATCCCTTAATCCTTCTATTGCCAAATAGAAACTTTGCAAGTGGTCATCTACTAACATCTTCTCATTTGGATCAAACTTGGGCAGCATCTTTTCTAAAGATTGAGGTAAATCATGCAAAGGAGGTGTTAGGTTTAAAGGTGATCTGGATTTCCAGGCAGGTGGTGGATTTGGTGGGTTGGGTGGGTGATTTGCGTTTACGCCTGCCATGAGTCTCGGTGGAGAGTGAGGTGGTGAATGAATAGGAGTATGAATAGGAGAACAGTAAGGAGTATCTGGGCCTACTTGATTCAATGGCTGTATAACTTCCTATAAGGTTGTTTCTATAAGTTCTTCCAAATCTCCAACCAACACTAAGTCTTCCAATATAGGATGGTCTTTCCTTTTATATTCTCTTATGGACAATTCAGGGATAATCGGTAATCCTCCAATATTCTTCGCATATGCCCTGGTGTGTCTTCTAAAATCATTAACAACTTCATTATTGACAGAATACAAGTGCTCTCTACCCTTCTCTTCAGGAATTAGATTGGAAAACAAACCACTTTCTGAACTGTCACCGATGGAATAATTTCAAGAAAATGGGTTTCCTCGGCCAGCCATGCACTGGCATCCCTCCTTCTAGCGCCAATAACTATTGAGGCCTGGAAATTCATAGGCAACAACAGTAAGGGATTCTCCCCAGTCAATGTTCCTAACTAGCCCATCACTGTTTGGTGTAGGTAATCCATCCAGTTTCCTATCCGGCTACTATAGGTCAAGTAACAAAATTAAAAGGTTTTACTAGTTGCAACCCGGTCCACCGTATATATTTTTTTCATTTTTGACTTTATGTATAATATGCAAGTGCCTATCTAAAATGCAGATTAATAAAGAATGCAAGGAGCAGTCACAATGTGATGCCCAGGTTCTTACCTCTTGTCTTAGACTCTCTCACATCTAAATCACACACAACTAGAAAATAAAATGCTAACTAAGCTGTCTCTAGGGAGAAAGATATTAATTCATGAGTAATGTAATATTGTTCACATGTTAAGGTAAATCACAGATAGCTGTTCTTATAATCAAAACACATAAACATGAATAAAGATATACATGACAAGATAGCTCATCAATCGTTAAACTCTCCATTACTCATAGTGGAAATTATCACAGAATAAACCAGATATCATTCAGATAAGAACATAGGTTCAGAAAGTTAGAACGCTCTCACAGTTAATGAAACATAGTTGAAAATGAAATATTTCCCCTTCAACATTGTTCATTTTATCACATTCGAACATTCCACATAGCACCTTCTCTAATAGGAAAAATTTGTAATTTATTATTGTAAAACAAAGTAGTTCCTCTTACAACCAATGGCTCACAAGTTTTTCCAGGGAAAAATCCCCCATTCCCTCTCACTTCCCTATCTTTATACAAAAACAACAAAACCTTTGGGTTTCCCCGCCCCCTGACCTTCCGGCTTCCTTGACCATTTCAATCTCATAGTTTTTTCAGTTTGTGAGTGCTCATGATTCAGGCAATACGTTACGTTTCAGATTTAGTCTCATGAGTACTTCATATAACGAGACCAGCTCAGTAACTGCTGAACCTTTTCCAAGCCTGGGCCTCTGTTTCTATCAATTCCACTTTTTCTTTTATTTGTCCCTTTTAAGATCCCATTTATCTCAGAATGTCTCTGCCTATCACTTTTCAGCCAACTTCCTTCTGCTTTGTTCTTCAGCTATGTCTTCTTTGCAGCAGTAATCTGAAGAATCTTCTGAGTCCGTCTGCAGTTAAAACAAAAATTCATCATTAATTCAGACTACATATTTTCAATAAACTTAAACCACACTAACAATAAAATTGATTATAAAAATGAGTCCATGTACTACGCTCTCATTGTGAAAACCTTAACAAGAATTAGAAACTGCCGCCACCCAAAAGGAGGTTAAAAACTCACAAACGGCAGAAAAAAAAAATTGTCGACAGCTTGAACCATTAAAACAGTGGCAGGATAGTCTTACTCATAGCCACAATGGTGGGTTTCATATGGACAATGAGTTCCATAGGACCATTAAGTCTATCAGCGTCGAAAAGACTAAATGCCAAAGAAACAGACGGAAAAGCTCCCTATCAACGAACGGAACAACATAAACGTTGGCAAGTAAGTGCATTATGCAGCCGCAATGGCGAGAGATAAAAATACTACAGGATCCATGGAAAATAAGACATATCAGTGAAACCAAACAAAGCATCAGCGGGCAAAGCAGTTATATGGCAGACACTTAGTTCGCTCGGGAGCCGCAATGGCGAAAAGCAATCAGACTACAGCCTTCGATCAAAGTCACAAACTTTTCGATATGGTGTAGAAACATCATGAAAATGTTAAGTGTTTGAAAGGACTTAGGTTTGTGCAATGGTCGAAAAGCTTGTCTCATCTCCAAAATAGCAGCTTCATAAAGATCAAACACCTTGACTCAAACTTCCACCAACCTCCGACAGCACAAAGCAAGTCAAAATAATAACACCACAACATCGAAACCGTCAAAACTATCCATCAGAAAAATCATTGTTCAGCTTCCACAACAATAGCCCCCGTAGGGAAATATGGCTTTGATGCATTGTTAAATGACCTCCGAACAACCAAACTAAAAACGTTATGTTCCAACAGACTTTCAGCCGGGCAGTGACGAAAATTTTGTTTCACCTCCGAAACAACGGCGAAAACATGAAACAGACTTCTGATATCAAAGAAAGAAATCACAGATCAAAGGATAACAATTTAAATTCAACTTCAAATTCCACAACCCAAAACAGTCTTAGACATAAGAAATTTTCTGAAAATCATAAAATCAGTTGACCTCAAAAAACAACACAAACTTGTAGCAGAGGGAAAACAAAAACAAAGTTCATGGATTCAAACAATTTTAGGCAAGATAAAAATAAAGAGGAGGGTCCAAAATTTTGAAAATTTGGGAAAACAGCTGTGGCTGCAACACCGGAGTTTCACCCAACCAAAAATATCGACCGAGGTCTCTAAAATTTGATTTTTATGAGGAGAGAAATCATATGCCGGGCTACCTTTTGAACGTCCCACCCAGCTAAGGTTCGAGACAAACCAAGTCAGCACCAGGCTGCTGGAACTTTCCTAGGTCATGATAGTCTCAAAAAATGAGCTCAAGCTCTGTCACCATCATACTTGTGGTGTCAAGCATGCTATGTGTTCCTCATCTCTGATATCAGTGTGCAAATTAGGGCAGGCATTCCACATCACCAATATTGGAATATACTATAACTAATTCATGATTGATTCCCCATTTTTGTAAACCTAAGTAGGCTCTATTTCGGGGTTGGTCTCGGGGTCCCTTGCATTATAAACAGAACCTCCTCACATCAGGATAGGGTTTGGACTAATTCTTAGTTTTGAGGCCTATGCACCGGTTTTTGTAGCTCTGTAACAGTTTTTGGGAGCTTTAATGAATACATTTCTTCTACCGATATGAGATTCATAATAGTGTTTGTGTTCAGTGTGTGATTTCCATTTAATTCATTTTCTTATGTGTTATTCTACTAATGAATTTCTAGATTAGTGTGCTGGAATTCACTCTCTGTTAAGTGCTCCATGCATCAAAACCCTATTTGTAATGTGAATGTGATAGCTGTTATGGAATTCATCCGTCAATACGTACTTTGTTTTACCTGTCTCCCTTTGTTATTTTCTACTAAAGGTGCTCTCAGAGATTTGCCCTTGATAGATGTTAGCTGGAATATTTCACCTCTTGTTATAGCTGATTTCACCACTCCAGGTGAATCACACTTTGTATGGCCTTCCCCTATCCCGCTGCAGACTCCTTAGACCCCATGGACCATTTTTTGTCCTTTGATGTTTCCTTGATCATCGCTAAACCATATGAAAAATGATACACGCGACTTTTAAACCTATAAGCACGTATATATGCGGGTTTGACCACTAAAACCGCGTACATCAGGATGTGTGCATAATCCAAATCCTTTTGGAGTTTTCCTTGACATGGATCCGACTCATTTGACTCCTGGCCTTCCCTATGCCTTGAGATCGCTCGGATTCGCCCTTTGATTACCCCTTTGAAAATCTATATAAGGAACCCATTGGTACATTGAAGGCATAAGAGAGAATTGAGAGCAAAGAAACTATAGTCCATTGTTGTCGGAACTTATGCTTGAGTCTGCATCCCTTTGTCCCTTGGAACACTAGTGTGTTATTCCCAAGCTTGCCTTTTGCTTGTGAGCTTGCGATCAAGAGATGGAGGATTGAGGTGGTGGAGGCCCAAGTGGGGGATTCAGTTTCTCCGGTTCGCAGACGTGCCGTCAGAGGTTGTATCTTGTAATATCTGATTTATATTAATAGAAATATCTTTTCCTGTCCAATAATGTGTGTTTGAATGAATATTTTATCCATGGGATTATGTCAAATGCTTGTACATTATTGATTATATATGGTAGAATAGATATAACACCATGATATATAGAATGCTTGTATTGTTTACTTGTTGTTGAGGAAGTAATCTATCAATTCAAGCTGAAGATTGGAAAGCTCAATGGGGATCTACTTCAACCATCCGGAATAAGGTACGAGGTCTGATCCTTTAGTGTTAGACATTTAATTTCTATTGCATATTGGAAAGGATTGATTTATGGAGTCAAGTTGTCTGTTGTGGTACCCCAAGCCATAGGAATTTCTCTCCGTAATATAATTGGCGACTCCGTTGGGGAGTTCCTAGTAGTTGTCCTTTGGGGGTTGTTTTATCGGCATTCAATGAATTTGAATTGCTCTTTCTCTCTTGTTTCTGTGTCGGCTCTGGGGGCATGTATGCTTGGTAGGGTCTAATTGGTGTGAAGTTTGTCTCAGCCTGTCTATTTTCCTTGAATTTATGCACCTTTCTTCCTGTATGTGAGTTTTTAACTCATAGTCGCGTATACATGCGGGTTCCTCTGCGATTTCCGTGTATACACGCGGGTTTACTGTGAACAGTTGCGTATGCCCTTGTTTTTTCATTTTTTTGTGGAAGTTAATTGGTTGCTAGGTGAATTCTGATATTTGCTGAGTCTCCTTTGGCAGTGCCTGAGTCTGTTTAGACCTCTGTTTCTGACCAAAAACCTTTTTTTTAGGATAATTTTTTTTTTAAGAAGGTTCTTGTGATGGCATTTTTGATTTTTTATTTGAGATTAGTGCATTAGAGTTATTTTACCTTAGTGCTTTGCTTGAGTGTTGTTTGTGTGTCCTTACAGATTCTAGGGGTTGTAGAATCATTCTTTTGCTTTTTGCATCTCTTTTATTTCAAAAAATCCAAAAACATTTGCTTATCATCATGCATTGCATTTTGCATCTTTGCATTGTACTTGCACTAGATTTGATTTGGAGTACCAGTTAGCACTTCATATAAGAAAATTTTGCATTCATCATTTGAAGAAAAATTGTGCATTTCACGTAGTAGCATACCCTGTTTTCATGGACACAATGCATTTGCATTGATTATTAGGTGTGCATTTTACTTCATGTTGCATCATAACACCATTAGTTGCACTGTCATATCCCTTTTTTGAGTAATAAAGCCAATTAAAATCAACGCTAAATTAAAATGAATTACACTCTTTTCTTTTCTAGGGTGCACCAACAAGCTTAGGTTTTCGGATCTTGGAATAGTTCATTGTAAGTTAATTCTCCAAGATCACTAAACAACAACATGTATGTGTCTGTCCAGGTGAGTGTGTGAAATCCTTGGTATAGCCAGTATTTGTTAGGATCCTCCTCTCAAAAGGGAGTTAAGCACGAGGCAGTGTGAGCGGTTATTGATTGGAATGACCCCTAGTCATAACTGAGTAGCACTAGAGATATTTCCAAGATTGTATTCGTATCTGGGGGCTCTTTCGAGAGTTTCAGGCTTTGCTACCCTGCCCATACGGTCAATCCCGCCTGCGACTGTCCTCCTGAGCATTGATTATATTGAGGTGACCTTAGTGGCCTTACCTAGGATATCGACGGGGTACTTTGCAGGGGTTATTCTGTAGGTGTCCCGGCCATGTTGGGGTCGGACAGCACAGTTGCTTTACGCGTTGGAGCTGAGGGCCACAATAATTGGTTACGTACCTCTACTTGTTGTGTATGGGAGTCTGAAGCCTCTCCTAGGAGAGACATACCTACTTCATTCAGGAGCTCATTTATATAGCCCTTGTTTTCCTGCATTTGGCTTTAGATTTTATTAGTGATTTCTTTGTGCACGATAGTTGGCCTAGGGTTTACATAAATAGAGAGTCTTTTCTATTTTTTGAGTCATTATGGATTTGGGTGCAACTCCTCGCCGTTCTCGTCGTTTAGCAGGACTTCCGCTTTCTACTTCTCCTCCTCCTTTGGGAGAGAGACCTAGATAGTCTAGGTGGACTATTTCACACATTGATTCACACACCATGGGAGACCGTTTAGAAGATATTCCTGAACCACCTCCTCCCATTCGTGTAGATGATGGGGAGTTTACTCCTATTTACGATCCTTCACCCGACTTGGCTAAGTTAGGTCCTGTGATTTCTAAGATAGGAACCATACATGATAGACCTACTCACTCTAGGGTTGATTCCCCATTGACGCGTTACTGGTATGGAATGTCGGAGGATGTCGAGACTCATTTTGAACCTACCAGCACTAGCTACGGTAGTTATGCTATGCCTGGTTTCCCTACACATGATTTGGCATTTCATGTTGAATCCGACTTCGAGCCTAACACTATGCCTGGGGGCACTCTCATTCCTCACCATGTTGAGAGTTTTGGGATCTCTAGTCACATTGCACCTTCCATCCCAATGGTGGAAGTTACATCGTATATCCCTCCTAGGTCTAGAGTTAGCGATCCGATTAGGATACCAGATCCGAGAGGAGTGATGATAGGCAGTATCACGTACATTATTACTCAGATTCCTTCGTCCTCAATCCCTAGTTCTTCAAATGTACATCCTCCACCTTATTCACGTTGTCCTTTGAGCCAGCATATGGCTACAAGTCATATTCGTACTGCGGATACTAGACCGATTGTGTCTCAGGTTTACATACCGCCTGTTGCTTCGGGAGACTATGTTCATACTTCTAGAGGTCATGTTACTACTTCTAGGGTGTATATCCCTACTTCCGGTAGGTATATCCCTACGTCTGGAGCATATATTCCTACCTACGGAGTGTCTCATGGGGCATCTCATGCGATGACCTATGGACCCTATTATGGGACGCAGTATGGATAGGGTTCTTCACCTTATGTAGGTGGGTATCAAAAACCTACTTACTCTCCTAATTATGGCTTTGTATCTCCTACTAGTTAAGTTCCACCGCACTACAGTGCTTCCACGCCACCCTATACGGGACATACGGGAGGAGGACACTATGGCCAAGGCCATGGTGGTAATCAGCCCTATATGAATCAGGGAGCGGTCCATAGACCTCATCATCCTAGGCTCCCTTTCCTCATGACACTCAATCTTCCTAACTTATCGAGATTGACGAACGATCCTGTGGATCATGACCCGGCTTGGCCGGCTGTCCCTACCAAACTTCCTTCAGACATACCTAAGTTCGAGGGAAAACCAGGAGAGGATTCGAGCGAACACGTTACTACGTTTCACCTATGGTGCTCTTAGAAATCCTTACATCAGGACTCAGTCCACTTGAGACTATTTCAACGCACCCTTACAGGGCCTATCACGAAATGGTATATAGAGTTACCTAGGGGAGATTTCGCTTTTTTCGATGACCTTGCGATGACTTTTCTTAATCACTTCCAGCTACCAATGTATTATGACGTTGGTACTGAACTCTTGTCGACATTTCAGCAAGATAAAGCCACACATATTTATGATCATATTCAAGAGTGGCGTAGATGGAAGAGGTTAATTAAATCTTTTATACCGCTGGAGTTCCTCCTCGAGTGGTTCCTCAAGTCGTTATTTCCGTATATAGCGAAGGATGTTTCCACATTCGGAGTGTAGAATGAAGAACAAGCAATTTTAGGGCACAGGAACTAGATTTGATTTATGCTCAGTCCGGTTTGTTGTATGAGATTATTCCCAATGCTCCTCATTCTAGTTTCGATCCCAAAGTCAAACCTGGACCACATGCCAATGGCATTGTGGGTTGTGCAAGTGCAAAACCTATGGATTCAGTTTCAAAACATGTTAGTCAATTGTCAATCAACCAATATGCTTCGGGACAAGCTACGACTTCGTCTCAACCCACCTAAATGATGAGGATACTCTATGTGCAATCATCGAACCAGAAGGTTAACCAGCAGCCTGGACGGAATAGAAAAAAGAGTAAAAATAATCGAAAGGGTGGGAATAAGAATGATAATGCTAACAATAATGACAAGAACGATTGAAATGCTGGGGGGGACAAGCAAGCTAAATGTAAGGTTAAGTTCCCTTGCAAGTTGTGTAAGGACGATCAACTCACTTACTTGTGCCCTCATATTGAGGAAGCTTCGAGATTCTTGGCACAAGGCCTAGCTGTGCTAACTAACCCTTTACCGCATAATCAAAATATGAACTCGAATTCCCATGTACAGTCTACTGATGATGATCCGTCGGAGGGTAGTGGTCATGGGTGCATTAACATGGTCCGTGCTGCGAAAGTTGTGACCCATGTGAAAGATTATGGTTCGTCACAACCCATCCCAGGTAAAGAGACTAATCCACCAGGGTCCCCTTTGCACATTGAGAAACCTAGAGATAAACCTGAGGCTACACCTTGCATTCCTAAGGGAGTCCTTAATCATTTTGGGCATAATCCGAATTCTCAAGCCACCCAAAATTATTCAGTTGTCGAGGATTTGGGCCACACTCCTTGTGCAATGTCTGCATTGGAAGTGCTTCAGAGTTGTCCTTCGCAAAGGAAGGCGTTTCTTTCTGCCCTTGGTGTGAACGATGATGATTCTTCCTCTGTGACCAAATTTGAAACCACGGGACTTCAGCCTTACTTTCCCTACTATGTGTCTCTTTTGGTTCACATAGAATGTATTAATATGACCATCAAGTGCATTGTGATTGACAAGGGTACTACTACTTCTGTGATGTCTTTAACCTGTTGGAAGGGTCTGGGTTCTCCTGACCTGTCTAAATCAGCGACTATGTTAAATGCGTTCGATGGGAGATCTTTTAGGCCACACAACATCCTTCCTTCCCTTAAATTCCATTTGGGGGGGAAGACCGTTGCGATAGAGGTTGAGGTGGTTGATGCACCCCGTGACTACAATCTCTTACTGGGTAGGAACTGGATGTACAGTATACAAGCCGTTGCTTCTTCCTTGTTCTACATTGTATGCTTTCCACATAATGGGAAGATCATAACGATTGATCAAACGACATTCAAGAATCCGTCTGTTACCGCATCTTTGGGAGCTTCGATCCTGATCGTTGAGCACTCTCAGCCAGCAACTAGGAGTGTGGGTGTAGACATGTATCCATCCCTCATGGGAATCTTTAGTTGTCCTGCACCAATCCTCATGATAGGATCTAGTTCTAATGAGGCTTCGACATCTACGACATTGGTGTCTTTTCACACGAGTCATATGGAAGATCCTTGGATTCTTCCTACACCGAGTACTTCAAGTGAGCCCGTCGAGACGAACATGCCATTGCCTATAGCTATGTGTTGTGCCCCTGCTCAACAGCCTTTTAAATTCATTATTTCATCAAACAAAATTCCATTTTGTTTGATGAAATGTTTAAATTTTAAAAGGATAAGTTCGGCTACTGAAAGGAAGATTTTTCCTTGGCTACTGATTAATTGAAGTTCAACATTTATGAACAACCTTTGCAAGTTATATTAGATCAATGAAATCGCTTCCTTTGAAGTACTGGTCTAGATGAACTTTGACTAGGAAGATTGATTTATGAGTATTCATGGTTTTTATGCTCGCTGTTGTCTATCCTAGTTTTGCATGTTCCTTTGAATAATACACATTGGT
>LPNX010400699.1:58806-69168 GCA_001517045.1 Pseudotsuga menziesii
TATAGGATCAACACTAACTATTAGTAGCACTAATTGTAATCATTAGTCTTCTAGGATCCCAGGCCAACAGAGCCTTTAAACCTGTCGGGAGCGACTATTCCAAACAGCTAGGAGCCTGTTCTAAGGGTCCCGGTCTGGGTCGTTTTCCCCCGTTGCGGGCTTAGTAAAATACGCCCGTCAACACTATGATAGCTTATCAATCTAATCTCAAGAGTGTTGCAAATCCTATTTCTTCCTCTTCGCGGACAGAGGAGGAGGACCCTTATGTGCTTCCAGCATGGGTAGTACAGTCTTCTCACGCACACAACTACCTTAATACAGTTTTCCCTTCGAATGAAGCGATTATTGAGGCTATGTCGGGAGTTGAGCCACCATGGGAGGAACTTCATCATAGATCGTACTTTCTTCGAGAGCTTGACCATTTGGAGCATGAGGATTTTAGGGCGGTTCTTAGTCAGAGATTTGGTAGTCCTGTGGTTCCATTAAGCTCTCCTAGTCCGATGGCTGATGGAAACATGGCAAACATATCTTCAATGATTCCTATCAACATCTCTCGCGATCGTGGCATGATAGAGAATGTCTATATTGGGGTGGAATGTTCCCATGCTAAGATTTTGGAATATACCGAGCTATTTAAGGAATTCCGTGATATTTTTGGTTGGTATTACGATGAGATCCTAGGTATTGACCCTCATATTTTTGAGCATGAGATTAAGACTTACCCCAGCACTAAGCCTATTCGACAATGTTTATATGCAGTGAATCCTAGGAAAGCACCCGCAATTAGGGAAGAGATAGAGAAGCTGTTGAAAGCCGGTTTCATCTATCCCTTTCCCTTGACAGAGTGGGTTTCAAACCTCGTTCCAGTGGATAAGAAGCAGGGTGCGATCCGCATATGCACTGATTTCCATGATTTGAATCATGCCTATCCTAAGGACAACTTCCCCACACCGTTTATAGATCATATTTTGGATGAGTGTGCGGGTAGCAAGGTGTTCCCCTTTATGGACAGATTTTCTGGATATAATCAGATACAGATTAAACCTAAGGACCAACATAAGACTGCATTTATTTGTCCTTGGGGAACATTTGCATATCAAAAAATGTCTTTCGGCCTTAAAAATGCCAGAGCTACATTTCAGTGGACAATGACCTTGATTTTCCACGATCTCAAGTCAATTATCGAGGTATTTTTGGATGACCTTGCTGCTCATTCTCGCATGAGAATGCGTCATCCCTATCACTTGAGATTGGTATTCGAAATATTCCAGCACTATTCAGTTAGATTAAATCCTCACAAGTGCATCTTTTGTGTGAAATCAGGGCGTTTGTTAGGATTCATCATTTCTAAAGAGGGTATAAGAGTCGACCCTTTGAAGGTTGAGGAAATACTTTAGTTGTCTCCCCCGAAGAATATTCATCATCTTCAATTTTTGCAAGGCATGGAAAACTTCTTACAAATATTTGTTGTCAACTTTGCCAATTTGACTAGAGGCTTCATGCGTTTCTTGAAGAAGGACACCCCCTTTTATTGGGATGAGCGAGCCCAGGAGTCCTTCGATGCACTCAAGCGAGCCCTAGCATCGGCCCTAGTGATTAGTCCTCTGGATTATAGCCACGATTTTCTATTATATGTGGTCACATCCTTAGAGACAATTGGTATGGTTTTGGTTCAAGAGGATGAGGATCTCCAAGAGCATGTCAGATATTACTTTAGCCGAAACCTTATTGAGACAGAGATTCATTATTCTCATGTCGAGAAGTTTTCTTTAGCTATCGTACATGTAGTTCAGCGATTGAGACATTATATTCTCCTTCGCCAGACCTTGGTTGTGGCCCATGTCAATCCATTTCAATTTGTCCTCACCCGAAGGATGATTGGGGGAAAGTATAATAAATGGATTGTCATTCTGCAAGAATTCGATCTCTATTTTGTTTTGGAAAAATCAAAGAAGTATTTATTTTTTGCAGAGTGTTATCCACCTGAATGGCACCTCTCTGTCCGAGTGCCGACATCCCTCATGTTGGCACACAAAAGGACATCTATGGATTGAGGTTTGCCCAAAACAATATAGATGACCTTCTTCTAAATGACATTCATTATCCATCCAATGGTTTACTTTTCACTTTTAGATATGTCAAGACATATCCACGACCCTATCCATATGCAACTCGCGGATCATCCATGAGTGTTGGTGTTTGCAACTCGCGGATGGATGTATCCGTGGATTGCTCTTATAGAAAGTCGCGGATCATACGCGAGTTGTCCTTCTTGATACTCGTGGATGCCTATATTTGACATTTAAAAATAAAACATGTGATTACTTGATATTAGTTAAGCCATTTACCTTAATATTCTTAACTATCTCAACCTCCTCAACCTTCGAAACTGCCTTATTTCATCCATATAAATACAGGCCTTGGGGAGGGTGTTTGATATATGCACTTGGAGAGCAAAGTTATGCTGGTGGATTTTATACAAAAGTATTTGGATTAGGGAAACTCAGAATCCTTTTGTTGCAGAGGAGTCCTTGTCTCAGGCATTGGGTTGTAATCTGAACTTTTTCATTGTTGATAATAAAGAGAATCCTTCTTCCACATGTGTTTCATGTATTATGGTTTGATAAATTTTTATGTTTTAGTATTCTATACATGATTTATCTAACCTGCTTATATATATATATGAATCATCTTCTATCTAGAAGATTGACTCTTGACAGGTGAAGGAGGAGCAACCTTGAAGACTTTGGAGGTGAAGCAGAGCGGAAGAGGACAAGCAAGGATCAACTATCGTGCTACGAGTAAGTCTTTCTCATCCTCCTATTTCCTTAACTGCACTCTAGAGTCAATTTTCTGCAAGTTGATTAAGTATGTTCGTAACCCCAGACCTATAGTTATAAGGTGTCCATACCTATACAACAGAATTGGCGACTCTGCTGGGGAAGCCTAGACTGTTGTAGGTTGTTTCTGTCACCCCTTACCAGTGTTTGCTTGAAGTCTATGTGTGATCTTACATTCTGGTTCATACTTTCCTCAGTATTTGAAAGTCTTGGGAATTTTTCTTGTTTTTTGAGAAAAATCTTATACCTAGCCACGAGTTTCTCTTCTGCACAGTCGTGGATACAAACCTGCATCCGTGGGTTTCTATATTGAACAGTCACAGATCATCCGCGGGTTGCCCTTATATACAGTCGCGGATGTGGCTAGAAGTAGGGATTTTTTAAGTTAAGGTTTGCTTGTTCCTTTCTTTGTGTAATCCCTATTTCTGAGTTGATTTTCTTTATGAATGCTATGTAGCTTGTTTGAATACCTTTGGTGATCACACTTTGTTCTTTTTCGAAATCCCTTGAGTCTCTTTTTCTTGGATTATTTCATGCTTGCATGCTGAAGTAATTTGGCATGTTTGGGTTGTCGGATAAATTGTCTATGTCCAGATCAGTGATTAGGGTCTTGGGCTCTGTTTTTCCAGTCTGTCTTTTGACAATGGCTAGTTGTCACTTGCCTTCATAAGTCTACAGTGATTTTTGTCATTGTGTGCACCCAAGCTAGGGTTCCTAGCCTTCCTTTGTTGGTTGTCTTTTGGTTTTGTCAGCCTGTTTTCTTCAGTTTGTTGTTTTATACAGTTTATTTAATTCAAGTTTGCTCAAGTATAGTGCATTGTAGGTGCATAACTCTTGGGAGTTTGTGTCATCCTTTTTGCTTGTTCTTTATCTATGTGGTAAGGCTTTTATATCTTTAGGGTTTTCTCTTTGCTCTTTCCCCCACCTCCTTTGCTTGGTATGATTGTTGGCTTATGTTTTTGATCAGCCTCTGATAGTGATATTTGTCTAAGTTCAGAAGCTTGTTGGTGTTGGTTAACTCCACCATGCAAAAATAGTTGACTTGTCTTTTATGCAAACCTTCCTTCCAAGTAGGGTTTATACTGACTTTAGGGCATTTCTAGAGTTTGTTTGGTGGTTGTATAGCAAAGTTCCTTTTTCTTTGTTCTTATTATCTGCATACTTTGCTTTGTAGGTAGTTTTTCTTTTGCATTTATAAAAGAAAATTAAAAAGAACTTATACTTGTTTTTGCTGCTTGCCCCCCCACCTCCTTCTTTGGCTTGACCTTGTTGGACAAGGTATTGAGCAGCCTTTGTTGGTAGGTTTAGATTGATACTTGGGACTTCTTGACCTTTTTGCTCAGTCTCTTCATTCCAAATTTGTTGGCTTGTTTACCTTTGTAAGCCTTCTTATCAAGAGAGGTTGATTTCTAACTTTAGGGAAACCTAGGGTTTGTTTGTGGGGTGTAGAGTAGTTGTCTATTTGCTTTGATTTCAGTACTTGCTTGCATTAGTTGATAGGCTATTTTTTATTTTGCATTTATAAAAGGAAAAGAAAAAAACACATGTTTGCTTTATATGCATGTAGATTAGTTTTTCGGTCTAGATCGCATGGCATATCATTGTTTTTGAAAAAATAAAAATAAAAAGAATTTGTTCTTTTGTGGTTTTCAAGTTTCTATTTGAAAAATAAAGAGAATAGTTTTTTCCTTTTGCATTTCATTTCTCTTTGCTTAGTCGTGTTGTTTCAACTTTGAGTCAAAACACCACATAAGTTTCATGCCATTTACCCTCTGACTAAAAACAACCCTTTAAATAAACGATATAATTTAAAAATTACTAGTAAGTTTTATTTTATAGGGTCATACACCAACTAGCTCAGGCTAGACTTGTGGATTAGGGAGTTTCAACTCTCCACAAGTGTTAAAATTTCAGACGTAGTTGGCCAATCACTAGGTAAATCCTTTTCTACATTGATTGTATCTGGGAAGCTCCTCTCAAATGGGAGTTAATCATGAGGCCACGTGGAGACTTGGACAGAGGAGATAACCCTTCGATTCCTTGTCAAAGCGTAGACCAGGGTTTTTACGCATCTGGGGATTCTGTCTTAAACAGGGTTTCAGGCTCAGCTACCCTGCCCATGCGTACGAATCAGGCTTGTGACTGTCCCCCCAGACTGTCAATATAGTTAAGGTAGCCTTTAGTCTCTTTGACATCTAGGGTTCATACACAGGTACACCGGAAGGATATTTCTGGTTGACCTTGGACGGACTTGGAAGGTAACCCTGGTAGAAAGTGTAGGATGGCAGTGGGTGATTCCTCTGCTTATGCCTAAGAACATCTACAGGGACGCCAAGTAACTCTCTATCAGCTTTCTTCTGGAAAGTATATCTTATACCTGTTTGTCTGTTTGGATTTATGAATTTTTAGTGAGTGCTGTGTGGTTTGTCTGTACTTAGTGTGCCTTTAGGTGTGTGCTTTGTAATTTTGGTTGCTTATCAACCTCAGAATTTGTCTCCTTATTTGAAACTATGGCTAACACCCCTTCGAACACCAACCAAGATATCCCCATGCTGGGAACTCCTTGTGCTATTCCTCTCACGGGGAATGTTGGTGTTCCCTTGACGGCCACTCTGAATCTACCTGGATTCACCCTAGGGCTACCAGTGTGGTTGTTTTCTGCTCCAACTGTCCATAATGCTCCTGATGCTTCCCAAGTAAGCTCCTCATATCAAGGGCATTAAAACATTGCTTCCCTTCACCTATAGTTAATTATCCTCCTCCTTCTACCTCATGTGGTGAAAGTACTGATACTAGTAACCGGCAGTCTAAAAGGAGTTAAAGAAGGAGGAATAGGAAGAAGGCACATAAGCAAGGGGGAACCTATCCAACCTCTGCAGGCCATGTTAGATTTAAGCACTCAACCTCTGGAATTCAAGTTGATCTTCACCATCCAGCCTCTGTTGATCATGCTGGTGAGATCCTGCAAACCTTTCCCGGTCATGTTGGATCTAGTTACTCAGCCTCTGCAGTTCATGATGAGGGCACCCATTCAACCTCTGTTGTTCAAGTTGAACCTCCCCATCCAACCTCTGCATGTCATGTTGGATCCATCTTCCCAGCCTCTGTTGTTCATGCTAGGGGCACACACTCAACTGCTGCAAAGCAAATTGATCCTAACCATTCAGCCTCTATTGTTCTTGTTGGTGGTACCCATCCGACCTCTGTAAGTCATGTTGGACCCAGTCTCTCAGCCTTTACAAGTCATGCTGGGGGCAGTCTCTCAGCCTCTGTGGTTCATGCTGAAGACAATCTGTCAGCCACTATGAGTCATGTTGACACTGTTAAAAAGACTACACGTTCAAAACATAAGCCCAAGTTTCCTTGTAAGCTTTGTGAGGGAGACCACCTTACTTATAAATGCCCTTCTATCCCAGAGGTGTGAATATTTTGGTTTCATGGTCATCGCATTTTTGAACATTCTGAAGTCTCTCAACAACCAGCCTCTCTTAGTTAGGTTGGACCCAGTCACCCAGCCTCTGTAGTTCATGCTGGGGGCAAACTCTTAGCTTCTGCAGGTCATGCTGAGAGCAAACAATCATCCACTGCTAGTCATGTTGACACCATTGACAAAACTGGTCGCTCGAAGTGCACACTTAAGTTCTCTTGTATGCTATACGAGGGAGATCATCTTACTCACAAGTGCCCTGCTATCATGGAGGTGCAAAGAGTGTGGTCCAAGAATCAATAATTTCCTTCCCCTGAAAAACCTATAGTTTCTCAACAACCTATTCAACCTTTGGTTGATCAAGTGGTCGAACCAATATCATATTTGGTCGATCCCACTCTTCTTTCAGAGAGTGATCCTGATGTGATTGAACCAATGTCATCTTTGGTCAATCCCACTCTCCCTTCAGAGAGTGACTTCTATGAAGCGGTTGAATCGATCCCAGTATTGATCAATCCCACTCTTCCTTTGGAGAGTGAAGTGTCTGCTAGTCACATTTTCTTCAGTGCCAGTTCAGAACTTACTGAACAAGGGGGCACTGAACTCGCTTTGGATCAAACCCCACCAAGCTCTCGGATTGCTTCCTTTGATTGGAATAGCCTAGTTGAGCCGTGCCTTCCTTCTAATGCACCTTTCCAGATAAAGGTCAAAGTTGAACCATATACGATTGCTTGTTGTATTGTTGATGAAGGAGCCTCAGTTAGTATTTTGTTTGCTCGTGCTTAGCGAGGCATGGGATCTCCCAGCCTTGTGTTGACTGCTAGTCGGTTACTGGCATTTGATAGAAGAACTTGTATAGCCTTGGGAATTATTTCTCAAACACCTGTTACTTTGGGTGGGAATACCGTCTTAGTTGACTTCATGGTGATAGAAGAACCCTTGGACTTCAACATGCTCCTTGGACGTGATTATGTCTATGCCATGCAAGCTGTGGTGTCGACATTCTTTTGTGTGATGTACTTTAATCATGGTGAAGAAATTTTCACTATCAATTAGTTGGATTTTCTTGATCTGTCTCCTAACCCAACTAGAGACTTGGTCTTTCCTTTATTGGTTCCGAGTGTTTCTATAGACACTACCTCGCCACAGGTGAACTATGTGGCCTCTTGTCCTTTGTGTTCAATTGCTACTGAGAAGAAACCTCTGTTTTCATGCTTACCTTCTCAATACTTGGTCCCAAAAGTTGACCAGGTGACTCATCTTATACAGACTATGGAGCCTTCTCTCCACTCTGTTGATCCATTTGAAAGTTTAGACATGTGTCCTATCTCAGATGATCTCTTTCCTTTGGATGAAGTATTCCTAGAGTCTTTGATATAGTCTGACCTTATTTTGGATGTTGATTCAGTTGTGACTATGTCTAACCCTGATTTGCCTAGTAAGCCTGGCCTTTCTTCTTATGTTGGTCTTGTTGAGTCTTTTTACTCTTTCTTCGAACAGCAAGTCAGTGATCCTGATGAGTTTGGTTTTTCTTATGAATTTTTCAACTCTTGTGATATTGAGTTTGTACCTGCAGGCTCTATATCCCTTGTTGATTTTTTCTCTCCTTCTAAGGTCTATCTTATTGATTATAAACCCTTGGATATTGGAACTATAGAATCCTCTTTCGTTGATTCTGCCTTGACTACATCTTTTGTAGAAGATAACAAAGCTACATGTGTTTCTGCCAAAGTGACCCGCATCAGATATTTCCTTCTGAATATGATCCTGATGTTGTTGTTTCTTGGAGATGGGATTCTTAGTTCGATTCACAACTGTTTACTGGTCTCACCTAGTGTTTCAAGTTGTAATTGCATTTGCATGTGCCCTGCTCGTGCTTATGAGCCTGATGTTGGCTTCCACGCTTTTAGCTCGTTGTATAAGCCCGCATCTTTGTTCTCATTATCGCTTAGACTTGTATCATTTTGCCTTTGCAACTTGACACCCTTTCCCTTGAGGAGATGTACCTCGAGTGTCCTTATCTTTCTCACTTTCCTTGCATTATGCATAGTTTTTTTCCTTGCGCTTGGAACTAGTTTCGCTTGCTTATAACACTCGTCTCCTCGCATTTAGAGCATTTTTTTTTCTCTCCTTCGAGCTCATTAAAAACAATGAGGCCACGAGTTGAATTTTATGAACTCGTTCAAACTTCACGGGAAATATTTTGAGTTTCTTTAGGCCCAAGTTTGACTCCTTAAAATAGACTTGACTTCCAAGTAAACTTGTCCATTCAGGCTTATTAAGAATATGTGAATGGCCATCCACATTGGTGGTAGGTTATCTCTTTCTTGGACCATGTGGAATAATACGAGAAAGGATCACTCTCTTTTCTTTGGAATTGAGAAGAGTATTCTCAGGCATAGGTTTATCACTTTTCTGGACCCGAGGGACTAAACTTACGAAAAAGGAACCCCCAGTATGAGCTTAGTTTTCTCTTTTTCATGCTCTGGACCAAAACATGAAAAAGATTCTGAGTGTACTTTATGTCTTTGTCATGCTCATTAAACCCTAAAGAACAAAGCATCGAGTTTATTGTTGTAAGCCCCATTTCTCGTAATCAAATGGATCTTTCTGAGTGATCTTTCCTTCCTTCACACTCATAAAACTTAGGCTATATGTTGCTTTTGAAGGAGCATTGGGTAGGCACTAGTGGAAAATGAGAGATTAGTGACCAGGAGACCAAAATTTTTGGTCACCACAGTTGTTTTCAAGCGATAAATGACCAAAAATAATAAATTTAAGTGAGATAACTAAAAAAGACCAAGATAAATGACCACTTTTGGTCACTGGATAAAAACCAACTAAAAACGACCAAGATAAATGACCAAATTTGGTCATGAGATATCTAGACTAAAAATGACCACATAACAATTGGTCATTTTTAGTTCACTCCGGCAATGAAAAAATTACAAATTTGACAATGAATTTGTACATTTTAAGGGGGTCTCTGAATCCATCTGCAGTGTTAGAATTTAGTAAATTAATAATGTATTGTCACAACTCAACATGAATTGACCAAATTAATATAATATATAAAATACACATTGGTGGCCCTGAATGTGCATCTCTGGGGTCTCTCAATCCATCTGTCGGGTTAGAATTTACTAAATTGTAGACCCCCTCATGTACACAACTCAACTATTTTACTTTGTATGTAAATCCTAGGAAAAAAATTATTACATTTTTTTTAATAAGTAGCAATTCAATGAACTAAACTTTCTATTATTTGTTGAAAGAGTTCTCAATATTTTAACTAAAAAAACTGGACCCGTAACCAGTTTATGATTCGACATTATTATGTAATGTGAGCCCATTTTATTTGCAGCTATAACTCCTTTCCTCTATTGAAATTCTACTGATTTGGGGGTTTAAAGTCTCGACACCTTTGGCCAATTCTAACTTGTGACCTTTGAGCTTCCTGTTCTCAGTTGGACTACCAACGATGAATTTAGTGTAGCTTAAAGCCTTAAATATTCATTTTCTCACCCTCTTGATGGTTATTTTATTTGCTATTTGGGTTTTTAGGTGGCAATGCTTTCTTCTCAACATATGGAGCCATTTCTTAGGCCCTGAGGCCTGGGGTATTACTGTATTTTTGTAGAGTTAATTTTTGGCATCGGGATCATGAAGTTTGGCAAACAATTGCAAAGTCAGATCGAGGAAACATTGCTAGAATGACAGGATAAGTTCTTGTCTTACAAAGACTTGAAGAAGCTAGTTAAATTTATATCGACTGCAAGGGAAGCTTCACCTTCTTCCCTTGGCAGCGCTGAGATCAGAAGCGGCTCCAATGAAGTTCCCAACAAAAGGTGAAAGATCTCTGGTGGACCTTTTGAAGCAGTGATGCTTCAACCCTTGGCAGCGATGAGATCAGAAGCGGCTCCAATGAAGTTCCCAACAAAAGGTGAAAGATCTCTGGTGGACCTTTTGAATCAGGTGATGCTTCAAATGACAATCTAAGTGGTTATCTCTAAATAGGGTTGTGGGGCTCTAGATTTCGATTGCAGTAAAGGAAAAATGATCGCGAAGGAATTTTTGGAAGGGGTTTAACAATTT
>LPNX010400736.1:0-27999 GCA_001517045.1 Pseudotsuga menziesii
CAACGGACTCCACCCAACCTCCACATTGGAGGTAATACAAATATAAAACATTTTTTATACATCTTCTTGTCATTTTTACTTCCTGTCATTTACTTTTACTATCTTAGCTTAGCTTTTTATTTTCCAGTTTATCTTTTAGTTTAATCGAACTGCTACTAAGGATTCCAGATTCCTTAGTAGGTGCTCATCAGCACAAGCTAGGGTGAAAACCCTAGCTACAAAATGGGACCGAACCTTCAAAAAGGTTTCTGGATTTTTTTCTTTTGGTATTAAGGACATAAATGAAGAATTTGTGTTACCTCCTAACTTACCTTTATTTAAATACCATTTTATCATTTTATGGAGATAAAATTTGATTAGTCCCCAATATTTTCTATAAAAGGAGATATAAAATCCATATGGTCCTGGGGCTTTGTCTAGATCAAATCCCCAAATTGTTGAAAGGACCATCTTTTCCTCAATTTATATACTTAACTCTAAATTATCCATTTGAGTGACCAAAGTAGGAATTTTGGATAACATTTAATTCATTATATCCTCATTTATTCCTTCTTGACCGATAAAAGCTTTTTAAAATCCGGAAAAGCTTCGACTTTGATTTCTTTATAATATAAAATTCGGCAAGATTGTCAACTTGTAATTTCTTTGACACTATTCTTGCACCTAGATCTTTCCTTCCCGTGGAAAAAAGTTGTATTCCTATCACCTAATTTCAACCATAAGATTCTGGATTTTAATCATAAATTCTCTTCCTCTTTTCTATAGAGTTTCTTTAGCCTTATTTTAGTTTCTTGTTCGTAGCTCAAGAGTGAGATGTTCTTGTTCTGATTTCTAATTGAGACTAACTAACTTATCATATATCTAATTTTTTTCCACAAAATAATCGATATAGCTTTTTTTTACCAATTCTTTATAGTACACTTTACAATTTTAAGCTATGTTTCCCATATGAAGCTTAGGGTTCCTTCCCCTTTATTTTTCCAAGGAGATTTTATTACTTCATTAGCCTCATGATGATTAAAAAAAGGAGTATTGAATTAAATGGAAGAGGAACACAATTTTATTTTGTAGATAATAAGAGACGTATTGGCTTATGATATGAGACATCTAAAGGAATTATAGAGGAGTATATGACAAGATATTTCTCCTGGAAGTTACTACTAATTAAAATTATATCTAGTATGGCTACAATATTTGTTGAACCCAATCTTCTATTAGTTCGGGTGTATTTTTCTCTTTTCGGCTTGATATCAATTAAACCCAATTATGATATAATATCCTCAATATTTTCTCTTGATACATCCCAAACACTAGATCCTCCCCTCTTCTCCTTTGAGGATAAAACCATGTTTAAATATCCAACAACCATGCAATTCCCATCCTCTAATATGTTCTTTTCATTCATTGAAGTTTTCCAACAATCATCATTTTCTTTAGAATGAGTTGGGACATACATATTGAAAACTTTGAAATGCTTTTTAGATTCTATTCTTAGCTATACACATATAATATATATAAGGTAGAAGGGAAAGGAGAGGAGGACAGTATCCTCCTCTCCTTTCCCTTCTACCTTGTATATAGCCTGACTTTCCCTCCTACCTTATACAAGCCCACTCAACACTGCTTTCTATCTTACAGTTGGTTTCCCTGATGATGGGTGAAGAGTTCACATAAAATGTAGGGCTTAAAATATTTTATGCAGTAAAATCCAAAACACACAAACAAGATGTGTAATTAAGCAAAATCTGACAATATAAACAACAGATCACAGACGCAGAGAAGATCAATGAAATACATGATTTACATTTTCTAGAGTGCTTGCTTTCATTAGGCATTTAATCCTATTGCCTTGAATGTTTGTTTACAACCTGTCCAGAAGCTCATTGCAATTTTGACAATATACAAAGCACTGTATGCATGCTAGAAAATAACATAGATTGATAAGGGTCGTATTAAGATACATCTTTTAGGTTATACAAATTCTTCCAACAATGATAGCTGTAGCAATCTATGAACAACTCATGCTAACTGGAAAAGGTAACTCATCAATGATCTATACCTAGGGCCTGCCTGCTGGAGCAGCCAGTGGACCAGCCTTGCCATATTTCATCCGTGCAGCTTTTGATTAAGCAAGCATCTCATCATAGTTCTGCAAGTCATTAAACATAATGAAAATATTTATCAATGTAGAATCAAAGAAAAGAACATAATGAGAAGGAAGTGTAGAATATGTTCAGCAACAATCCTACAAACCTAGGTTAAATTTTAAGGCAAGACATTTAGTATAAATGAATTAAAAATGGTTAATGCTTACCCTTTTCTCCATGACCAAACCTTGTTTTGGGAGGATCTTATCAGCAATACCATAATCAATTGCTTCCTGTGGGAAAACGTATCTTGATCTTTGAATATCCTTTGCAATCTCTTCTTGTGTTTTGCCAATTCCTTTTGCCAGTAATTCAATGTAATACTGTGTATTTACTTCCAACTCTTTTGCCTGAAGAAGACATAATTTCATCAGCCGGCCTATAATAAGTATTAAGCACTCCTTTAAAAGGAGCTAAGTGAGCATTTACCTGTTACTTAAGAACGACTTTCGAGATTTCTTAAGTAACATCTTAAAAAAAGGGGAAAATATTACCTTGATATACATATCGATGGAAGAACCACTGGATTTATTCACTACTGGCAGGTGCAGTTTTGCTATGATAGAAAAAAGACAGATCATTAGCATATTTTTTAACAAATAATGACTAGATATATGAACCTACTCAGATTGCATAAATTACCAGAAAAGAAACACAAATCTTATTAACATTTTCAATTGTGTTTCTGACACTTGCATATGAGTGACCCTTGGATTTTGATAGGATATCTTACTTTCAAGTTCCAGTAGACCATATTGCAACAAGCTATGAGTGTGCCCTTGAACTTATTGAGAAATTGCATAATCCTGAATGAAGTAGAGACTCACATAGTACACTTACTTGTTGAGCTAGGCATAAGAGCACGATTTCCCTTGGCTTCAAGTGATAGAAGCTTTGCTGCCTGGCCAAAGGCCATTCCACAGTTCAGTGTGTAAACCTTGGGCTTCACATACTGCATACAGGATATTTATAGGAATATACATTTTCAGTGATTTTCAAGATATTTGAAAACAGGATATGGCACCTCAAAAGACCCAAAGAGGACCTTGTGAGTGTCCTTGACAAAATTTTCATTTTTAATTTTGTGTTTCATGTCAATAAAGATCCATCTGTTTAGCAATAACTAAAAGTTCAAAGTTTAATATTATTACGAGAATTCAAAGAGGGGGAGATTTAAAAGTATTGTAAATGTCAACTGCAAATTTCCTAAACTTCAAATTTCATTTTTCAATAAAAATAGAATTCAAAGCTATTAGTAAGCCTGTATTGAAAATTAAAATAGGAAAAGATCAAAGCCATTCATTCAACGCAATGATGGAGAGGAAATTCCCACAGCAGCCATTAAAGAAGCATCTTACAATCTATGCAAAATAGAGAAATCTTGCATACAATTGGAATTAACTCAAAGTCCGACAATCATTCATGAAGGCAGAGGCCCTGAGCTAAATGCAGCATGAAGACTTGTATACAGTAACCCTAAATGCCATGATTTTATAGACAAAGATATGTCTGCAGAAACCCTGTGCAGACAACATGGAGAGATTCGGGTAACATGAAGACCAAAGCATGCTAGACACAGTAAGGGGTAACTACAACAAACTCATTGTCATATGCAATGTCATTGGTAGGAGAATGGAAGCCCTATGCAAACAAGAACACATTTTGAGTAGCAAGTGTTCATGCACATGAAGAACAAGTTACAACATCATTTCTCACAGATTGTTAAACATAACAAATTCTTTTGAGAACAAAATTATTTATGGGCATGTTTTAATAGGACTTGAACACAATAACAAAGTATTCAAACCAAGGTGGAAGGAAAGAAGAGAAAGGGCCACAACCCTACACAACCTATATAGTGATTCAAAGACAAGCAAGAACATTTGATTTGAGAATGCAATTGTTCTTAGACAGATATAACTCAACTGCAACATACTAATTTTCATTGTGCCTACGAGCAGAAGAACACAGTAGAATCAGAGAAGATTTAACAAAGCATGGACTGTTGTCCAAGTAATTCACAAATTCAGAACTAGATTTGGGAGTTTTGGAATCAGGAACTCGAGAATTCAAAGAGTTGCACTGATTTGGGAGTTAGGGAATTAGAGGTGTTCAGAAATTCCAGAATACTACCCTTGTGAGGGTGATGAGACAGCTAGATGGAGTGCCTTATTGATTTTGAACTATGGAATTGGAAAGTGAAGTTACTTACAAAGAAATTTTAGTTTTATGTTTTTGTTGTTATTGTAGCATTAAGAAGGGGCGTTGGAGTATTTTAGGATAATGCACCAATAGTATATACAATTTAATGTAAAATTTGTGCTAAACAGCAGAAAGCCCTCGCAGGGCCCCGGGCAACTTGCTAAGGGTTTTCGGGCATCCTAGCTAAGCCCATTGTTTCTAAGACTATCAAAACTCCTGATATGTTCATTGTTTCTAAGACTCTCCTTCAGGTATGTTCTCTCATATATATATAAATATATATATATATAATATCAGGCCATCGAATTGTAAGTAACGACCTACATTCTTGTCATGGAGAAGGTTACATGTGGGATTTCAGGACTCAATTTGGCATATCAATAGGTTAAAAAATGTGATTCCCTTGATCCTACATGCATTGTCAAATTCCATTAATTCCATCCTTCATAAACTTTTGTTTGACAATTGACCAATTACCATCATTTCACAACACAAATTAAAATCACCATTATCTGAATCAGTTTTCACTTACATTTAACTCTTTAATTGATGCATTAAACACAAATAGAAGATGAATACATTTACAAATAGAAGAAGATGAATATATAAGTATTAAGAACTCCTTTAAAAGGAGCTAAGTGAGCATTTACTTTTACTTAAGAACGATTTTCGAGATTTCTTAAGTAACATCTTAAAAAAAGGGAAAAATATTGCCTTGATATACATATCGATGGAAGAACCACTGGATTTATTCACTACTAGCAGGTGCCGTTTTGCTATGATAGAAAAAAGATAGATCATCAGCATGTTTTTTAACAAATAATGACTAGATATATGAACCTACTAAGATCGCATAAATTACCAGAAAAAAAAACACAAATCTTATTAACATTTTCAACTATGCTTCTGACACTTGCGTATGACTGACCCTTGGATTTTGATAGGATATCTTACTTTCAAGTTCTAGTAGACCATATTGCAACAAGCTATGACTATTCCCTTCAACTTATTGAGAAACTGCATAAGCCTGAATGAAGTAGAGACTCACATAGTACACTTACTTGTTGAGCTAGGCATAAGAGCATGATTTCCCTTGGCTCCAAGTGACAGAATCATTGCTGCCTGGCCAAAGGCCATTCCACAGTTCAGTGTGTAAACCTTGGGCTTCACATACTGCATACAGGATATTTATATCAGCATCTGTAATTCTGGAGCCCTTGGAAAGTTGCAAGTTCAAAATAAATATGCTTCCCAATGAAATCCAACAAAGTGGCTGGAAGTGTTTCAAATATTTAAGGCTAAAGTTTCACCAATTCCTATAAAAATTGCTTGGGAACCAAAATACCAAATATTGGAGGCCTTTATTGCTCTGTATTCCTATATATTAGGAATATACATTTTCTGTATATTGGCAAGTCAGATGAGAAAGTTGGGCAGTTTCGCAAAAAGGTTACAGGACTGGAATGGAGTAATTCCAATTTATGATCCTTCCTCAGAGGCGTGTCCTTGAGTGCATCCTTCATCTGCTCACACTGGACCACCAGGGATTCAACACCAAACTCTTCACTAAGTTCACTCAATGCCCCCAGTTGGAACTCTGAAACCTTGAGTAACAAAAACAATATTCCATCACTAAAGACCATACCATAACATGAAAAAATAATTCTATCACCCATAAGCCCACACTAATTTTTATCATTATCACAGGTCTATATCAACATAAAAGACCTAAATGCCAATTTTTATGATTATCACAGGGCTATATCATCATTACAAGGCTTAGGGATATTTTCATCAAGTGCTAACAGACTGAGGCAAGAACAGAAAAGACACAGGAAGACACAGGAGAATAAAGACACAGGGATATTTTGCTCCATAAAATTTTGGACAAAATAGCAGTGACAGAGCAGACTGATGATGCCTTTTCAGACATGTCTATAAGTGTTCTATTCCTTGGATTTATGGAAGACTCAAAACCTACAAATACCCATCTACAGCATGACTTCTTAGATTTCTGGAGGCCTGTAAACTGGTAGCAGATTGGCAGCAAAACAAGGATGTTTTCAGCAGTAAATATGGGTAGGAAGAGCACTAAATATGACTGCAAACTTGTCCTAGTAGATCTATTTGGTTTTGAACAGCCATATTGCTTATTAACATTTGGAGATGATCCAATGGATGAGATCCATGTCGATCCATGGGCACACAAAACCAACATGCCTGATTTCCAACAAGAGGCGCACAACTATGTATCAAGTCACCTGTATATACCCGAACTCCAACAATGTACCTGGATTTCACAATGTAGCCAGGAGGTGTTCTTCACCAACCTGTTCCAAAGGGTTGGAATGCATTTGTCTATGTTTTAGAAGGTGAGGCAATTTTTGGAAATCTTGCGTCATCAGCTATTGGTGCTCACCACACTGTTCAGTTGGGCTCTGGCAATGGATTGAGTATCTGGAACAAGTCAAACATTCCCTGTAGATGTGTCCTAATTGGGGGCCACCCACTGAATGAACCAATGGTTCAATATGGTCCCTTTGTTATGAACAATAAACAGGAGATAATTCAGGCTATTGAAGACTATCAACGTTCCAAAAATGGATTCGAAAGAGCTGTCGGCTGGAGTTCTGATCCTGTTGGGCTTAGTGATGTTGAATAGACTCTAGAGAGCATGCTAATGTGGATATTGTACATGTGTTAAGCAAGAAAAGCATATTACAAGGCCAACTTTCATTTCACAATTGAAGCAAAGGCTCAAAATAATTAAGATTGTGCAAACTACTCCATATAGAAAAAAAATCAAAAGATAATAATGCTTTTTGAAATTCAATATATGGAATACAACATACCATATAAACACTGGTATTGATCATCCAAAAAGAATATGGAGCAATCACTATCCAATCACAAGCTATGTTATGAGGCATTAAGGCCTAAATGGAAAACATTAATTATTTTGTATTCTTTCATTATGCAGAATAACTGCAGTTACTGCAATCTTATAAATATATACTATTTTAATGCATTTGTTGTGTTCCCTCAATCGAATAATCAAGGCATTAGCATGGATGAAAAATCACAACATAGCTTCTTCATTTTACCTCTGTCAAGCCAACCATACTAATCTCTGGATGCATGAAGCAAGATGCTGGAATACTCAAGTGGTTAGGGACATTGTCCCTCCCAGAAATCTGCTCAATGACTGCAATATGAAGTTTCATAAGTATTAAAACTAAAATAAACTTAGATATTAATTTCCAAATCTACAAGAGGAAGCTAACATTACATGACTCCTAGAATGTAAACCAGTTTTAAACACACAATCAACTACTTTCCTGAGATGCCTTGTGCACTAGCAGTATGAGCAAGCATCAATTTCCCATTTGCATCTCCAATACAATATACATGAGGAACCTATGCAATTTAGAACAAAGAACTCCATAATCAGTTGAAAGAAAGGATGGATGTAACAAATATTGTTGGACTCTACCAATATATGATCATAAACAAAAATCCGCCGAATACTAAATAACTCAAGTGCATGTCCTATTGCTATTAAAGGGTACATAAGATGAATATTTAAATAGAAACTTTAGAAGTCATGGAAGATATCAATTGTACTAACCATACTTCCATTTGCATCAATAACTTGCATATGCTCATCAACCGGGACATAACATCTTTGAGTAACTACATTAATCTAAATCAACAAACAAATGGAAGCTCATAAAAAATCCAATCCTGCGAGGTGTTTTTAGCATGGAAAGCAGCACCCACAAATAATCATATGGCTGTGACCAATATTTATATCTTATAGCCTTGCAAATTTTATCATACACAGAGTAGAAAGAGACTAACTTCTCATTAAGAAAGGAACATTTACATTCTCAAGGCCAAGGATTTTTGTAAAGTGTGCTCATCCTGTAGCAATAAGTGCTTCATCTACTTGCATAAAACACAAGGCAAATTAAGACAATGCCAAGTGTTGGTACCTTGCTGATGCCATCAATTTAAGCTGTACACGTTGAAGATTCTGGAAAATCAAGACGAAAAAGGGAGCGCCTTGGTTTGGTGAACACCTTTCTTGCAAAGCAAGGTTGGCTTTACCTTCCTGCTCCAAATGTCATTCTCCTTTAGAGGCACATGCATGCTTTAAAAATTACAGCATGCATGTTCTATCCTTATAAGCAGGATTATCTTTAGCTTTTTCCATATTTAGAACATGCCTTTCTGATCTTTAGTTAGTTGGTATTGTATGTTTAGATGGGGCACATGGATCAAGAAATATCCATAATTAGGTAGGGAATTATCTCCAAGAAAGAAGATGCATCTAGTATCCTTTAGTGTGTGCTCTAATTTAGGCAACATTGTCTATACAGGGGGGCTAGGTTGGGGTTAGGGTTTCTTCTCTTATTTGAGGCACAACACTAGATGGGTTATTGGTTTCTTCTACTAATCTAAGCATGCCATTGGAGAATTTATCTTTGTAAACCATATAGCCTTTCATACTCTATAAAACAAAGGCATGGCGAGTGTGTGAGACATTCAGTTTTGAGCTATTGGTTTTGTAACTTCTTATCTGAGTAATAAATTTATGTATGATCTAGTGCTGCTATCTACATGATGTTACCATTTCTATAATTCTAATATTTATGCATATTAACACATAACGATCCATTGTTGGGAGTTTTTCCATTTAATGCAGTGTTTGCACTAGAGAGTATAGTGTAGGTCTCTGAGTCTAAATAGTGCACTGTTTTGAGAGGTGTTTAGTCAGTTTTAGTAAGGGTTTTTCTCACTAGGATTGTAGAGCTATGTATCATGAATTAAATTCCAACAGAAAGTGTGCTTATGACACCGAAGTTTTTTGCAGGATGGTGATGTGATTTAGTGTTCAGATACCTACCTATAAGCATATGGATAAATGGAAGATTGGAGATAAGGATAAGAGGAGTGCACATGCTAAAATGTCTACTGAATCATTAGCTCATCAAAAAATGGAAGAACAAAAGCTACAGAGCATGACTGCACTAGTGCTGCCTTCTCCAAAGAAGCAAGATGTTTCAAATTTAACTTCAAGGCAATTCAATTCAATCAGCACACCTCTTATCAAGGCTTATGTTGCACAAAAGGGTGAGGTTTAGCAATATGAATACAAGTCAAAGGGAATCAGGGTGAATAAATATTGTGCGACCCCAACAAATAAAAATAGTAGAGGCCTTAAGAAAGATCATGGGCAGTTTGGCTCAGAGAAGTTTAAGGGGGAAAGTTAAAAAAACAAAGGAATCAAATTTCCTCAAGAGGGGAAAGGTTTAACAACCTTCCCTTGGAATAAAAAGATTTAGAATGAAACAACAAGAGCATCATTTTTCTATGAAGGAGAAGATTGAAGGGAACTCTCCTATGGAGTTTCTATAATGTTGAAGGATTCCACTAACCTAAGGAGGAAAAAGGCATTCCCTTGACCTAGGAGTGAGGAATAAGAGAACTACACTCACCAACTAGGAGGCAAGATGACCTTTAAGAGGGAAGGGACCTAAAAGGACAAACCCTAGGGAACAAGCCAACTCATTACAAAGCAATGCTCACTAAGATAGGGAAATTAGGCAAAATAGGTGTAGAGCGTCCACTTGATTTTGGGCAAACTAAAAAACAAGGAAAAGGGTAAGGTGCACATGAGGCACACAAAGCATATAAGGGTTATAGCTTAGTTTACTATGGTTATACATAAAGTCTTTCATATTGGTTAATAATTTATCAACCTCAAAATAAATTGAGCAAATATAGAGGTGAAGCAAGTAAAGGAAAGTAAAGGCATTGGTTTATTTCCTCATTTAGTTTATGTACCGACTTATACTACTTAAACCAGAAATTTGAAAATGAGGAATAATGACCAAAAATCAGTTTTTACATTTACGAAGTGAAAAAAAAACTTGTAAGCAATTATGGTTTGTTGTAAATTCCTTTGGTGAGCAAACAAGAGAGAAGGATCACTTGAATTGTGAATATGCCTCCTTAAACTTGGTTGAAAACCATTAACTAGGTAAGATCTAAACTAGCAATGCTTCTTGTATTATCGAACTGAAAAGCGAACATCAATCAACCAAATCTAAGGTGGTTAGACCTCCTTGCATGCTTAAAATTTCTTATCCTCTTGCACCAAGAGGAAATTCCACCACGCATGTAGGGGGAGGAAATTCTTTTTCATCTCCTTCTTTTCTCTATATCATTTGTCCCCAAGTATACAAAACAAGAAAAAGGAAATGGCAGGGAATGGGTTTTTGGTAATGGAAATACGACTTTTATGTAGAATATGTCATATTCTAATTGCTGGATTTTCCCGTCATCTATCACAAAATGTGTTTTCTAGTTTATTTTTTCAATTTTCATATGTAGGATATATTGCTTTAGGGTTTATTGGGGTTGGGTAGGTTTAGAAAAGCGTTCCTTTTTATGTTTCTTTTTTAAATTCTTTTGAGCTAAAAATTTAAGAAAAAATTAAAAGACTGGAAACTGCGAGCAATTTCCAAAGGTCTGTCATGAAAGGCCTTTGATGGTTTCTGGACATGGCCAAAAACTGCGGAGGCTTTTCCCATGTTCTAGAATGTCCTAGAAATGGTTTCCAAAATCCAAAGGAATTCTGGAAACTGGAAATGTATACCCAGCTGACTAGAGACAGTTTCTAGATTTTAGTACTCTCGTGCCATCCATTTTCCATTCTCTTTCCCATTCATGATATAAGAAAAATGTTGTATATCTTAAGTTCTAACAGTCTTGAAACTGAAGGTGATTTTCCACATGGGAAGATGTCTTCAATTTTTATGGAAAGGCCTATGTGTTTTCCACCAAAGGTTGATAAATATCATTTGTGAAGTATCCTACCGAGTGATGAAGTTTCCCTGCCTCCCTCTAAACGAAGTCATCAGGATCAGGAAGCTATGTCTGCATGTGTTGCATAGGCCTCAACTACTTAAGTGAATCCAGTGGCAACTGGTGTGACTGGATAGGATGATGCATACAATATTTCTGAAGATGAAAAATCTTATACTAAATGCTTTAATAATGACAAGAAGTCAGTTAAGGGAAATGAGGAATGTATCAAAGTAGACACATTGATCCAAAAAGAAGCAATAGAAACAGGAGGTAGTAAGAAACATGTGGTGTCTTCATATTCATATCAATCCTTTATAAGGTTTTCTTCAGAACCTGCTAAATGGGTAGAGGAGAAGTAGATGGATCCATGGTTTAAAGATTCAATGTCATCTAAGCATATGGATAAATGGCAGATTGGATATAAGTATGAGAGGAGTGCACATGCTAAAAGGTCTACTGAATCATTGGATAATCCAAAAATGGAAGAACAAAAGCTATAGAGCGTGACTGCACCAGTGCTGCCTTCTCCAAAGAAGCAATATGTTTCAAATTTAGCTTCAAGGCAAGTCAATTCAATCAGCACACCTCCTATCAAGGCTTATGTTGCACAAAAAGGGTGAGGCTGCACAATATGAATACAAGTCAAAGGGAATTAGGGTGAATAAATCTTGTGCAACCCCAGCAAAGAAAAATAGCAGAGCCCTTAAGAAATATCATGGTTATTTTGGCAAGAAAATAGGAGTAATCAGTAAACGCCTTCAAAAGACATCAACTAAATGGAAACTACCATGACATAGATTATAAACACAGGTCAAAGAAAGATAACCCTAATAGTGAAATCCAGGTTTCTCGATAAGGGCCCATACAACCGACACTCCACAATGGCTTCAAAGGGCCATTTTTCCTACAACCATGTACACTTTAAGCGTGCAGGTGTAAATCTTATTTTCAACCCCCCACGCCTCTCTAAGATTTCTCAATACCTCTCCATTCAAAAGCTCAACTCCCTTCTCTCTCATAGTGGCCATCATAGAAGAAGAATCATACAATTGAAAGAATTTATCTATCATGTATATTCATCTTCGTTACCATGGGATTACCCTCGCTAGTCTGTATCTCGATGGAGCTTTCTTATTGACGCTCAGTTTCTCTCTCATAGAGTGAATGATCGCCGGTTTCTAATCATAGTAATAGAGTAAAGGGAGAATCCTACAAACAACCAGTCCGCTTCGAACCCATTAATCTCTTATGTCTATTCATCTATGATTTATACCCTTTCATTTCTTCTGTATACCCTATCCTTCTACAATAGTGAAGTCGAATGAAATTCCCCAATCTCTGCAACTGCACTCAAGTGTCAAGAGAGTTGGCCAAGGCATTCATAAGAAATTATTCTATATCCTGTTGAGGGAATTGTTCCTTTATGTCCTATCTCCCCAAGGGTACATCATTAAAACCTAAATAAAAACACAATAGGAAGATCTATGTTACATTGGGATTACCCTCGCTACTCTGACCATTTTCTAGCACCGGCTCGAAGGGGAAGGGCAGAGTCCTGTATCCATTTAAAAAATGATGAAGTTTCAGGGTCTGGTAAGGCATGCTCGGTTCCAGTATGCCCTTACACACTGCATCCACAGTAGGATGATTAGTCCAAAATGCATTGTAAATGAAAAAGGATCTTCAACCATACCTGGTGGACGAGGTTTCCATGGTCGTCTCTGGACGCTGAAACAAATTTTCCCTGTCTCCTCATTTTCCTATAATAAAACTACTTGGGCTATCACATGGTGTTTTGTTCATGCTCAATCGATATCCATGCGTGCCAAAAAAACCAGGACTGATGCGTGCCCTGTGCTCCCTCCGTTGGGAAAACCATATGGTATGGATTTGCAATAAAAAAGTCCCCAATGTATTGGGGTATTTATATAAAAAATAATATAAGCCCTTATACCCTTATTATATGGTCAATATATTGGTTTATAATTTTTTTATTTTTAATCCCCCAATGTGAACGAACGTGATATCATATTGGTCCTGAAGTGATGCCCCCGTGATACCGAGCTTATCTCAGAAGTGTTTAAGCTTCATCACAAATAAAGTCTTGTCACAAATTTGTAATCTGCTCATGAGTACCTATGTACTACAACTCATGACCATAAGTTCAATGAAGTTAAACTTCATCTCCAATATGTTTTATCATAAAACACATATAGGGTTTTCAAGAAACCTTGACTATTAACACCTAATGACTGTAGGCTCAAGTCTTTCACCCTAGTAGGTAGCCTCCCAAGCTACACTACTCCTCAGTATCTAGTATTTTCCACAAAGCACAATTTTCTTTTTTAGTACTCTCTTACATACATCTTTCTTCTGTAGTACTAGCTGCAATACACTTAGCTTTTGTAGTACTAGCCTTAAATTACATCGCGTATCTCATGCTAAAACAATAGCTGGATAGCACAATCAAATAATAGGGCTACCATGTATCACATACAATAAAGAGCCTATTCTAATGTACCTCAAAGGTACTCAAACATATGCTTAGTAGTAAGCATAAAAGATAACAGGTCTGTTCAAAGACCAACCAACTGCTTACACAAAGTAGCATCATTTGGATCCAATACAAAATAAAGTTTCTTGAAACTAGAAACCATGGATTTTTTTAAATCCATCACATACAACATTATACAACAAATGTGTAATAACATGCAGAAATAAATACTTATATTTTATTTCATTTTTCAACATTTGTTGACTTCTTGAATCTTTTGTTATCTAGAGAATTTTTTTCTAAGAATGCCATTCTGTAATGTTGTTCAAGCCATGATCACTTTCTCAGTGGTCCTTCTCTTTATGTTTGCAGCACCCCAACTACCTCTCCGAGAGGCTGTAACTATTCTCTAATAGTCTAGACTGTAAATAGTTTTTGAGACTTTTGACCATGTCTCTTCTCGTGTGGATTATCTCCACAAGCTATTACAACCCTTGGCTTCCTAAGTCATGTACAATGACTAACTAGTGGGGACTTTATCTGTTGTCGCCCATGAAGTCACATCAATACTCCCTCTTCAACTAGAGGAGTTATTATGTACTATACCAAGCTTGTCCCAGACAGAAGCTTAGTAAGAATGCTGGCAATGCTGCTCATCTATGGATATGTACCATGTCTCAAATATAACTGACTAGAACCCTCAAAATATTTACTGCTTTTGAACATGCTCTATCTAGTGCAACACATGTGATCTTCCTCGATCACTATATTAATCAGATTTCATATATACTTAAAACTCTATTTCACTTATTAAGATATATATGAGTCCACATACACTTGTACCAAGTAGGTACCACAACACATGTTTTGTACATGTCTATGTACAAAATGCAAAGTACATAACAGATCTTGGGACCTGTGACTCACCAAATACATCTCAATTGACTTGAGATCCTCCAAATATGAAATAAGAATAGTTTCATATTTACCTTTGTATGTGTGGCCATGGATTTGTAGTCCATCATCCTGAAACTCTTCAGGCTCTTTTACTGCACATTTTTCTTAACTGAGGAAAATCTTTGTTTGGTGACTGCCACACCACTAATCATAAGAATCATAACAATATTCTTGAATATAGTTCTCAGCTTCCTTCTGAATATGAGCATCGGGCATATCTCCTTTTTTTTACAGGAGGCACATAAACCAATTACACTTGTTCTTCATGGGCTAGTGAGACTAGCAACTCCCTCTCACCATGCAAAATGTGAGAATCATAATATGGGTTCTCCATCACGGAGACTTATGCTCATATATATATATGAAGCTCTTTATTTGACACATGAATCTAAATAAGATATAATATATTCAGGAGTCTTCGCATCTATCAAAATATAATCAAGCCATCTATTTTGTCTGCTTTCCAAGAGACATAGGAACCTCTCGAACTATTCTCTTCTAGGATCAACCATCAAAATGACTCCACATTCATGTCATTCTTTACTTGTAGGTAATGGCATATTAATTTTCTCTACAAGACAAATTATTCTCATGGTTAGAACTATTTCATACTCATGAATTTTATTCACATGAAATACTTTCAATATACTGATAAATATTTACTTAGTTATGTACAGATATTGACCAACCGATTTATCATAACCCATTATAATCTTATGTACTTATATGCAACCCTATATCAGTCCTATATCAGTCCAAAAATTCATTTTATGAAAGAAATATATAGTCCCATGTTCATATCTCATGAGGTAAGCATGAAGCCCTCTATCTAGCCAATCATGTAGTCTTATGTTCACAGTTCATGAAACAATCATGCTGCCCTAGATCTCATGTCTTATGAATGATGTTTTCAACCTTGTATCATTTCTATATTAGTCTTTATATCATCTCACAAAATTTGGACTCATGAGATTGATAACATTCCAATAAACATAGGAACAACAATGTATATGCTAAACTTCTACCCCCATGGTGGATTGGTAGTTGTCCTAATATCACGAGTCTTAAGTTTTAGAGACATTAGTCACTAGTCTCCATAAAAAATGCTTGGAGAATATTCATTATGCTCCACATGAACATGCCATAAGCATAAAATCACAATATACAAGGTTGTGTGTAGAAGTATACTTCACAAATGGATAACCTAAAGGTAGCTTGAAAGGAGAAGAAACTATTAGGTTCTGAGCAACTCGACTTTAGATGTAGATAACACTTTGAGTATGGTCACTTGGAAGCCTCCCATCCAAAGAAAATCCTAGAATCCCACCAAAAGAAAACTCAAAAAGTAGAATCAAAGACCCACTTGATTGAAATGTGCTAAGAATTCGTGCCATCTAATAGAAGAGGAAGACTCAAAAGAGGTGGAATTAAAAGATGAAAAATCAAGTTCGCTCATTAAAATCTACACTAGAGATGAGAATATTATGAAAAAATCCATCTTAGCATCTCTAGATGAGATGCTAAGAATGATGCCACAAAATTAGGAAATCTAGATGGGAAAAAAATTATGTTTTTAGTTGGAAAGATAAAATACAATATTATAATAGCTCGCATAAAATTTCATTTTAAAACAGCTACGATTTAATGTCATGGAATTTTTTTACTTTTGTCTTATTTATTTGAACCATTGGCTATGGTAATGGTCAATTCATCATAAGGATCAAAAATTTCAAATATCTCAAGGATGTACAATGTTATAGGTACACTAGCTTAAGGCAGATACGTTGGCACTAGACAAAAAACATCTTTTACATTTTTTTATATTATTGTAAGGGATCTCAAGCTTGATATATTTAGGCTTTTGGAACATAGCACTTCTTTGGAGATCTTCTCAAAACAATTCTAGACACAAATAAGCTTTAGAACTCCATGAGGCTACATACATCCCCAACTTCATATTACGCACTCAAAAAAGTTGTGAGTAGTTTTAAACTTTGTAGGATAGTCAACAAACAGTTCCCTTCACAAAATAAATATGCCAAAGAACAATGCAATAAAAAAAACCAATTCTCCTAATGGTTATCGCTATGTTCACATTAACACAACAAGAGAACCAATCTCTTTCTAAATGAGACTTTTCCCAATCTCATCTTCCATCACCGATAAAGGTTCTTCATTCTCAACCTTTATTTTAGTCTCTCCTCTCCTACACTAACTCTTGAGTAATCCTACATAAAAAGTAGTTGGAAGTGATAAATCATCATATGCATGGTTTACCCCACTAAGTCCATGATGTAAATGTTGAATCACTTCCAACTACCATAGTTAGTAAAAAATCATCATATACATTTTCCAACTCAAATGAATATGTAATACATTACAAGCAATCACATGTCTTATGATCACTAGAAGTGCATAATCCAATGAAGCTAACATCATCCTCAAAATATTATCTTGGTATCTATAGTTATAATAATGTCTCTTGATGTATGCAATATCAAATATGTCAACAATCTATAGTTAGGTGACTAAAGTAAGAAAGCTACAAAATAGGGTGTTACAACTCTTTCCCCTCAAAAATATTGTCCCTCAAGTTGAATTGTCTACAGATAAATAAGGATAATTTCCTTTAATTTTATACTCTAATTCCCATGCATAATCATCCTCTTGGTATTGTTACCAATGATCTTTGACCTAGTGAATTAATTTGCTTTGTAGATGTTACAACTTCTTTCCTAGTTCCTATGATAATTAGGAGTTTGGTATGGAGCTCCCTAGTGTCCTTCACTGAGGTACACACATCTCAAGTAATGATACAATAAATACATTATGAATAGTCATGATAGAAAACATGGTTCCTTATCCCAACACACTAATATCCAAGCAAATGTGCCCTAGTGAATATGATTGATCCTTCCTTAGGGGCCATAGTTCAAGATATAAAACATTATATTGTTTAGTGATTTAGTTAAGATAGTCATCTCAGTCCATCCTTGTGTTGCATGGACTAACTTAATGTTATTATTTTACAATAGTTTATTAGTTTATGAGGGATAGCTAGTTAGATTATGGACTCATTGTAAGAATACAACAGTGGTCCTACCAAATCTATGGAATTATGCTTTCCATTCTAATCTATCTTAATGGTTGGGATTCATGGATCAACTACAGTTGTTTCCTCTAATCTATCACATTTTCTAATTTATTCAAGCGAATTCAACAAATTTTGTCTTTTGTGATTTTCTTTCTATTGATAGTGAAATTGTTTCTTATGATATGGTATCAAACCAATGGGGTCTAGACTTACTCCTCCAACATCTATTGGCCCAATGCCCACCTAAGAAATTCTAATGTTTTGGGTTCCTTGAGGATTTCCCTTCACCCCAACATTAGTCTATTTAGATAATTCTCTTGGCCGTTAGATTCACCCAACAAATTCAAATTCATCTCACTTGTTTAGTTATTTGGTTCCCGAGGCTCCAGGCCCACCCAAATCTGCACTCTGTTATTTTTTTTAGGCTACCCTCCCACCCCAACATCAATCTTGGATACATATCCTTCTCCCCATCTCATCTTCAATATCATACACTTCCAACACTTTTTAGCTTTCAAATTACTCTTGGTGATTCTCCAAATCCCCTTCATCTCTCAATCCTAAACTTCTCAATAACCAAATGTTTTCTTCTCCCAAAATGCTTTTCCTAGTTGTTTTTTAAATTTATTTTATATGGGTTTTTGCGCTATTTAACTAGCCCATATTAATATAACATTGATTATTAAATTTTATAAAAGTTTATTGTCAATTTGTATTAGTGAATTCATAAAAACAATAATAAAATTTGGATATTCTATTACATTTTCAAATGAAAAGAATGATTTATTTTTACATGTCAACATTGAAGGGTTTACTATCTCATAGCCCTTCAAAGTGAAATGGGACCCTACCCTTCAAATTGGATCCCTGGTTTCCAGCTCGAAGCTTGTGCCTTACAGCTGGGGTCATGTCTTTTCACATAAAATAATTTAATTTTTCAAATCATTCAACCCGTATTGGCATAGTAAAAGATCAGACCAACTTTTTAAAGCTTTTTGACAAGATCTGGCACCTCCAAATCCGATGTATAAGTTACTCTTTCGGAAGTTAAGGGTTAACTAAAGTGTTTTAGTGCAATTTTTGTGGTTGGGTAGTATACAAAGACACTTTATAGTACAAGGTATATAGTGGACTTTATAAACTCAATCAACAACCATTGTTAGGTGTTATAAGCTTGAATATCATCAAACCTTGTCTTTTTTTGGTTAATAACCAATTAAGCTTGCAAAACGATAAGAAATGTTATTTTAGTACTTACTTTATCAATCTTTAAAGTGTGTTCTAAGAAAGATAAATTTTGGCTTAGAATTCAACTTTTAGGTCATTTTTTACTTTCATTCTTTCCATCCCATAAACATAGAGTTGGTGTCTATAACTATTTTCTCCGTCACTAGATACTTTACTTCCTTGTTTGCACACAGAAGAATGGAGTTTTTTGTTTTAGTCTTAGCAACTAAGTAAGACCCTTAACACTTTCCTTGTGGAGCTTAAGTAAGGAGCCAACAAACAACCACAACAAGTGTACTTAACACTGGGTTAATCTTAGACAGTTCTCTTATATCACAATTTAAGTGTAAGGTCAACAATTTAAGTGTAAGGTCAACAGAGTGCAACTAAGAAAGTAATAACTTAGTTCAATGGATGTTACATATAGAATCATAATAACCATCCAATTCAAAACCAAAATTAATTTGAAAGTCAATGTTTAAATTTTCTTGCATTTTGGTTTGATATAGAAAAGTGTAGTACCTTGGAGGTGGGGTATCACCTAGTTTAAACCTTAGTAGCTTTCTTGTTGGCATCAGGAGCACATTGCACCTTGTGACTGTGGCCAGGGTGTGGGATTTGCACTCTCCATGAGAGCAACATCCTTAAGTTATGAGATGCAATAACAATATAAATATAAAAATAAATAAAATAATATGGAACAAACTTATGTAGCAAAAAAAAATGGAAACTTCCCATCCAAATGGTATAGCAATATGGAACATAATCATGCAAAAACAAAAACAAAAAGAAACTAGAAACTTCCCTCTTAAAATTATTGAAAGTTTCTATTCATGAATTTTATTTTTTTCTCAATTTATTTAAACCTTATTTTTATGGTATAACACCAGTCAAATTTGGAAAAAAATCCAATCTAAATTAAAATGAATATAAAAATAACTAAAACTAATGTTGCACTTTATACATCTTTAAGAAAAATTAAATAGACAAAAAGAAAAAAAGTAACTTCACTCTTTAACTTATCCAAAGTTTTTATTCAATTTTTTTTTTCTCAAATGATTTAAATTTTAGTAAACTATAGTATAGCATATGATATAGCACCAATTAAATATAAAAAATATCTACAACAAAAATTAAAATAAGTATAAAAAATAACTAAAACTAATGTTCCACTTTATAAATATAAAAAACAATAAATATACTTACATTAAATTAATTAAAAAAATCAAATCAATAATTTATAAAAAAAAAACTAATAATTTCTAAAGAGCAATAAATACATATTTAAAAAATGTTGTTTGTTGTTTGCCCTTCTCGGTGTTCCTTGCTGAGCTGTAAATCGTTTGAGAGATTTACCATAGATATTCATCATAAAGATGGCAGGTTTCACGTACCATTTGTGTCAATGAGAGAAAGAGACTTGGTATGAGATTTGCTCTAACATTTGTGTGGTATCTGGGATTTTATTTAACTTTAGCATTTGAAATCTAATACGATTACTACTTATTATGATTATTTTATTATAGATGGTTATTTATTTAATAATAAATGTGTAAGGTAATAAGAAAATTGAAAGGGAACATAGTTTTTACCTAAAATGTTTTATATAAAGCTATTTTTCAGATGTTTCATATAAAGCTATTTTCAGGTGAGGTATTACTTAAGTGCAGGGATTGAAAGTGTAGTCTTTTCAAATTTGAAAAGTATATAGATTAAAAGAACTAATCAAAACATAATTTTAACAGTATTTATGGTGATGATTGTTGAACTCATCAAAATTATAATTTAATTTATTGAAAAAAACTTATTTTTTTAACAGGAAAAAAAAATGACTATTCCAAATGAATAAAAAAAGTACAATCTAGACAGGATCAGCTTTACTTTCTGAATACCATACATTCCAAGATAGTCCATAATTTTATAAAACTGTCATCTAGACTATCAACCAAAAGTATTAGAAAGACCTAACTACAAACCCTTCCTTCTAGAAAGTTATATACAAAAACATCCCATCAATACAAAAAAGAGCAAAGAAGCTCCAGTTAAGACCAAAATATATTCCATGATCCACTGCTTTTCATATGATTCTCAATATATTCTTCCCAAAACATAATTCCTTCAACAATAGATAGGGCTTGTTTGACAATAGATAAATATGTCTTAAATATCAAAACTATCCTCTTCCTTGTTGTTCTCAAGATAAATTTGGCTTAAATATCAAGGCTATGAAATATGAAAGGAGTTTTTTTTTCTCCAACACCAACTTGTTAGAAAAAGAATTTGTAAATTCCCTTGATTCTTTGCTTAATTTATAATTATAAAAAAAACCTCCATAGATATTAATAGCTTCAAGGCTAAAAAAAATAATGTCACCTTAAGTAAACACCATAATGCAAGTAATTCAGCCTTGATGTTCGAGCCATATCCACAGTTCAACTTCAATTTTAAAAAATGGACTTTTTGAATAACTCTATATGCACAAAGCCCATCTTGATCAACACTGTCAAAAAACCCTAAAGCATTTAGAGAAAAAGTAATATCAAAGATTAAGTGACACTGTTAAAAAAAAGCTAAAACATTCAGAAAATAAATAAATGATATCAAATATCATTATATCTTTTAATTATTACTTTCAACTGACTGATAGTCTTTATACATGCTAAGAATTCTAAGACAAATTTCTTCCAAAGCTAAATTCCTGTCCTCAAAGATATGTCCATTTCTTGAATTCAAGATTCCCGGTTAAATCCATTAAAATAACCAAAATAATAATTTGAATATCAAATTAATTAAATTTTTTATCAGCCTTGGTAGGATTCCTATATTGGAGAAATTTTGTTCTAACACAGTATTCTTCACTATCTGCGATGACGTTGACTGATAATTATTGTGAATCCTATTTTATTATCAATTTAAATTGGTTGTGGATTGATTGTAATTTTTTAACAGTTATATATAACACTTTTTATATTGAGTACATTCATCAAATTGAGTTTTCTTTGATATATATAATATTTATTGGATAATTATTATTTTTCAGGTTAAAGAACCGGTTCCTGCACTATATTCCCCCTAAAAAAATTCAAAGCATACTACCAAACAATAGACAACAAATAACATTCCCAAATAATGTAGTAAGAGGTGCACAATCTACTGTTGTCTTCTCCACAATTACAATTATGGTAATTGCTGAAATATTCACTAGACATCTCCCTGCATAAGGAAAAAAAAGTATATCGTGAATAAAATTTGAGAAAGGTATCAATAAATAGGTGATGTAGGCATCATTGGCGCCAAGGCATCTGTCTGGAACCATATAAGGAGAAATCAATCTGTATGGGGTTGAATAGGTCGCTCAGTGAATCAGAGGGTCCCGCAGAATAAATGCTAACATACCAGACCTATGAACTGCAGCTGCTGCGCTTCCTTCCCCAAAGGAGTTCATAAAACACATCGACAATAAAAAAAGCCACAAAAATGGCATCTGCAACCCAAACACACAACATGATGTGTAAATAAAATCCTTCTTAAGCAATTCCAGTAAACCTAATGAACATAAAAAAATACTATTACAGTTAACACCATTATTATAAAATACTATTAAAGTTAACACCATTATTATAAAATTATAAAAATACTGTAAAATTTTGTGCTTGTTAGGCGTCCATATTCTCACTGTTGTTAAGGAGCTTAGCAGTTTCAAATGAAATTTGGTGCGTATTAGGCACCCACGTGCTCATAATGGCTAGGGATGTCTGCATCACTTTCTTATTGATTTTTGGCTATTAGGTCTCAAGTGCTTATTAGGAACCCCTGTTTTCACTATGGATAGATTTGCATCACCTGCTTGTTAGTTTCTGTCTATTAGGCCTCAGGCCTTCTGTTGAACAAGCGCAACAATTTGCACTAGATGAAATAAGTTAGATCCAATTATTTTATTCATTTCCAATCTGCTTGTCCTGATCGATTCTAGGTTTATACCCACATTGGTATTAAGTTGATGTCTATACTCTTATACAAAATTGTGCATAGAAGCAAACTATTAATTGAATAGTCCTATTTAAGAATGAATGTATAGGGAAGTACCTTTTCTATGTTTAGTTTAATTTTTTAGGAGTAGACTTGGCACTCCTCCCCGGAAAATATTATCCTCTATGCAAACTCATAAAGATTGCTTCTTGGAAATTGGTAGGTATGAAAAGACATCATTCTATTAGATTATGGATGAGTGTGGGTAGGGGCTCAAATACTCATGTTGAACTACTTGCCTTATGGGGATGTTATGGTTTTCCAAGAAGAGAGGAATTTAGAAATACAAATTGTAGGGGACTCCAAAGGAGTTATTGACTGGGCTAATAGTTCCTCCTCTAACTCTGAGCTTCTCTGTGCTTGGAACACTCGATGAATAGAGTAAAGCTCTTAATTCAACATATTGCTAGCATCTCCTTTCACCATATTTATCAAGTCTTCAATTGAGAGGCAAATGGCTTATCTAAATCTACCATTGGTGATATGGAAGGCCTCTTATGATTCTAGTTCTTATAGTGTATTTTGAGGCCCCTTAGTGTCATGAGTCTGTAGTTTGTCTTTTTTATTAGTATTAGTTTATTTATGTTTAATTTTACGGGAATTATGGATCTCTCTATTTATTGGTATTAGTTTATTTATATTTAGTCTTATGGGAATTATGGATCTCTCTATTTCTAGCTGGTTTTTTGTGAGAATATTGTATACTAACTTTCTTGAGGATTGATAAATGAATTTGGATATATTTTGTTTTGAAAAAATGATGACTCATAAGCCATAAAATAAAAAATTGTAGTTTTTTCTAAAACTTTGATTCTAAGTGAATAATAAGTAAAAGGTTTTTTTGGTTTTGAAAAAGAAATCAATTGATGAGATCTATATTTCACAACAAATGAAAATAACTTAAATCACATTTTCTATTTAGAAAGTGGAGGAATTACAATTACAAGCCAACCAATGATGTCTCCACAAAAGACTTTGGTCTTAGCTTAAGCAATCTCATGGTTGCTAGGTGTCCGACCTACCTTTATCGATACAAAAAGCCTTTCATATATACCAAACAACAACCTAATAAATGATGCATATATTATAATATATACTAGTTATGTACTTAGCAACTAATAAATGTATTAGAGCTGCATATACAGAAAGGCCCTTTTACCCGTCATCAGGGATGGAATTTGATGGGTAAATGTCCGTCATGGGTTAAATTACCCGTCAAATACAGCCAAGATTTTACTGCGACCGTCAAAATCTGGCTTGGAATACAGAAAACGTTTCAGATTTTGATTGTTATCGGCAATTTTGACGGGTGTCCGTCATTTGAAATTCCAACCCTGCCCATCATAGAAGGGTAGGATTAATTTTACTCTGCTAAAAAAATTTAGTTTCATGCAAAACCGGTCAAAAATTTATCAGACGTCAAAATTTATATATAGTACCTGCAGAGGCACTGGCAGGCATGCTGGCCTGTCTCGATGTTGGCATCTGAGGTAGACGACATACTGGAGTGGGGGCATGAATTGCTGTGCAGCTGCTTCGTACCCTGCGAAGTTTCAATGTCCTTGTGGGTGGAGTTAATGCTCTCTCATTTCTTTTCCTTTTCTTTGAATAATCCGGCCTCCATTCCCGTGACTCAACTACCTACTCTGGTGTTCTCTGGATGAAGCGGCCATTCTAATGCATCGAGATAATGTATCGGGGTAATCTAATCGAGATAATGCATCAGGGTAATCCAGGGATTGTTAAGAGGTTGGAAGAGGCCAGGAGGATGAGTTTTACCTTTCCCGGAAATATTCTATTATTCCTGCTAAAAGGGACATCAATACTCTTCTGCGCATCCATTGAATCGATTCTCGTTGTTCTAACTGCAGTCCAGGTAAATTGGAACATTTGTTTTTCCGATGATGCCTAGTTTTCGTCTATTCTGTAAGCAATTTCACTTTTGAATGTTTCTTCTTCGATCTATGAGCTAAACTCTGTTTATTTCCAGCAAATTTGAGTCGGAAGGAGTCTTTTTGTGACCGTTAAGCAAGTTATGTATAATATTTGATTATTTAGGCATATTACCGTTTCTGTGAGTAATAGGAACATAGGAACATTGGAAGTTCTTTCTACAATATTTGAGTTAAACTATGAGTCTAGAAGCTTTGTAAAAGAGAACCATTTTACCATTTGTATCTTCGACCGAGCTGGAAATTATGTTTTCTTCATCTTTCCGGTAGAGTTGGATATTATGTTTTCTTCATCTTTCCTCGGGAATCATTTTCCAACGGTGCAATTATTTTCTGCGTACAACCTCTGTATCCCCCTGCCATCATATTGTTCAACAACGCCAAGGAAAAACTGGAAATGAACTAAAAAATTAATGACAGCTGATTTTTCTCCACATCTGGAAAATCTGCTGGAAAATCCTATTCTTCAGGCAATTAATATAAATATATCAAGTCCTTTTTTCCACCAGATTATTCCGACTTGGATTCTTCTCTACTGAAAACCTCTTTCCTTCTCTTCTCGTTCAATCTACTTTTTCCATTTGGAAGATATATTCGTAACACTCTCAAGTTCCGTCTCTTAGCGGCGATTTTGGCTCTTTACTTTGAATGCGGAAATGGCTCCTTGTGTCTCTTGGCCACAGTCCCCAGTGCTGAGTCTCAGCAAGAATGTCTGGCCTGTGCTGTCTCTGCCTGCGTGCCGTTTAACTTTTCTAACAACTTTCTGAGGCACCAATTTTGTCTTGCAGTTCTATCTCACGTGCCTGTCACAGTCCCCGACCCTTCATTCTTTATACGCTTTCAAATTCTCCCAATTCAAGTCATATTGCAGTGCTGCAGCCTCATCTCTTATCCGCCATGGCTGACTCGACTCCAACCTTCAGACCTGCATCTGACTTTTAACTTCGGATATGGTATGACCGTGATTAGATCACATGATCAAATGATCTATATGCCACTTACTGTTTATTAGGGTTTCCTTTCTCGCCCCCTTGTCTTAGAACCAGAGTTTGGAGCTTCGGCGATCTCTGGGCTCTGGATGTTGCTGCAGCAGCATAGAAGCATTCTTATTATTATATAGTAAAGCTAATTTAATGGTGTCGTTCGATCTCCCTCAGGATATGGCAGTTCCAGAAGCTTGTCATCTCTAGAAACCAATGATGTCATATTTTGAGACTAGGATCCCTAGGATAAAATTTGCTTGTTGTGTTGTTGCATATTTTGAGAGTAGTAAATTTTTATCCAAATTTTTTAATCACATTTAAGTATAACATAAAAAATATTTGATAGGCATAAAAAAAAACTGACAGGCACCAAATTGCTTCGGATGTAAAATGACAGGCACCAAAAACTCGAAAACGTCACCAAATTTTTAAATGACAGGCACTGGAAATTTGAAATTCCAGGCCTGGCTGCTGACTACGGTAGGTGCCATTACCATAGGCCCATTAACTGTCTTTGCTGTCATGCACGGCTAGAGATAAATTGCTCAAAGATTTTTTTGTGTCCTTTTATCTCGACCTTGGCTCCCGTATCCAGGAAGGGGAGAATTAGGCCAAATAAGAAAGGGTGCTCGTGGTTAAGGAGCCTCCTCTCCTGTGGTTGAGAGAGATTGATCAATTTCTCCCACCAGCTGTTATCGATCAGGCATGAGAGCGTTGGAGATCGGTGAGCAGAAGGGGCGAGAAGGGTTGGTGGAGAGTGGCGCGGTAAGGAGGGAGGATGTTACCTTTATTTTTGCTTTTTCCTATGAACACCGGCTGTGAGGCTGTGAGTATTCCAGGTGAGGGACAAAGAACCTAAGCAATAGCAACAATCCATCGAATTTTTTTGTGCCATCAATGATGGCAATGTGACAACGAAGTCGACCCAACAAGTGCATTGATGCAAAATGCAAAATGGAATGGAGGCTGGAGCCTTCGACCTGCACCAGTGCCCACTGCCTAGAGCTACGGAAACCACCTGACTATTGAGTCTTGACTCTTGAGTGATAGCAGTAATCTCTACCCACACAGCTTGCAGGAAAAATTTATGAAATTTGCATATTAAATCCATGACTGGTACCAACGCACGAATCCGCCATAATAATTACCAGATTGAGTATATTTTGGAGGTTGGAAATGGCTAATGCAACAGCAGGACAATACATATATGCGTGTTTACTCAATTGAATCATTCTTCCTCAGCGCTGTGTTGTTATCAAGTTTTCGTGTCTTATCATTTATGTCTCGGGTTTTCAAAAATGGAGAGTTGGGTTTTTGGCAAATTGTCATTTATGTCCTGGGTTTTTGGAAAATGGAGAGTTGGGTTTTCGGCAAATGGAGAGTTCCAGACAAACAACAATAAATATAGATAGGTATGCCCATCGCCAACTCCAAACAATTTGTATTTGTTGTTTCAAACATATTTTTCAATTATAGTAATAAGGTTAAAAAATCATTATATACAGAATGGAATTTGCATGATTTATTAATTAGAGAAATTTAAGAGGCAGATTCAATTAATGATGAGTTCCGCTTTCACTTTCTCTGCTGTTCATTTATGAATTGTTTCCCCAAAAAATCCTTTATCAGTTTTAAAATAAGTTCACAGAAAGCCACTCGTGTATTTCCAGTTCCTTATGTTTAGGCAAAATCCATCATTACATATCATATTTTAAACCATAACAAACCCCCTGAAATCTAGGTCTAATGTGCGTCTAGACATTGCAAAGCTCAAAGTTGCTTTAATGAGTCCTTACAAACATCTTCTGCAATTCGTGCAATTCGTCCAACGAGCTCCTTACAAACATCTTTTTCAACATTTGCATTCATGATTCGTCTAGCAGGCCCCTTATATGACTGGGTTGCTATGAATTTACAGGTATTTTGCAGCATTTTGTATTGTGGATTTTCAAACATGTGTAGCAATTTGTATGTGGAAAACATAGTTAGATGTGTTGCTAGTTGAATTTCCTTCTAGTGCAATGAATATAAGGGTTTT
>LPNX010400736.1:28202-68516 GCA_001517045.1 Pseudotsuga menziesii
CTGGTTGGGGACTTATGAGTCTAATAGTTAGCAGGATTCAACCTGTTGGAATTATTGTAAGTCACTTTCATCAAAATAAGAGTGCTTTTTAAAGTTTCACCGATATTTAGGAACACTTTGGACCTATGATTCTTGTTGTCTTTATTATGGTAAAGAAGACCTGAATGAAATGTGTATGAGTTTGTAGAGGGAAATGCAGGGTTCCATGTGACTTTATCATCCCATCACGCGGCTCTTCTGCCAATATGTTCATCATTAGGATTTGAACCCCAAGTGTCATATTTGGTTTAATCCCCTGCAGATTTGCGATATGACCCTTATGAGACGTGCACCTTTTGAATAATCCTTAATGTTATAGAGGTATTGAAAATACATTTCTTCTAGAAGAGGGATTGGCTTGAATGAGGATGTAATCTTCGTTGCAGACAGAAGAATATTCATGCCCACCACTAGCTCTATCAAGGAGATAGGATAAATTCGACAAAAGGAGACAAAAAAAAAAGCGAGTTATATATTTATAAGTGAATTACTTAGGTTTGGATTTACCGCTTCTTAGCATCGAGGCATTCATTTATCTTTTTTTCTTTAGGATTCTTTACTATAGAATTCAAATCTATTGAAGATGTAGATAACATTCTCCATTTAATTATGCCATGGTTTATGGGTCAGAAAAGCTTAGGTATGAATTACTAGTCTTTTTTTAACCCCTCAGAATCTTGGACTTCTACCCCAAGGTGGATTGGTAGTTGTCCTAATATCATGAGTCTTAAGTTTTAGGGACATTAGTCACTAGTCTCCATAAAAAATGCTTGGAGAATATTCATTATGCTCCACATAAACATGCCATAAGCATATAATCACAATATACAAGGTTGTGTGTAGAAGCATACTTCACAAATGGCTAGCCTAAAGGTAGCTTGAAAGGAGAAGAAACTTAGGTTATGAGCAACTCGAATTTAGATGTAGATCATACTTTGAGTATGGTCACTTGGAAACCTCCCATCCAAAGAAAATACTATAATCCCACCGAAAGAAAACTCAAAAAGTTGAATCAAAGACCCACTTGATTGAAATGTGCTAAGAATTCGTGCAATCTAATAGAAGTGGAAGACTCAAAAGAGATGGAATTAAAAGATGAAAAATCAAGTCCGCTCATTAAAATCTACACTAGAGATGAGTAGATTATGAAAAAAGCCATCTTAGCATCTCTAGATGAGATGCTAAGAATGATGCCACAAAACTAGGAAATCTAGATGGGGAAAAAATTATGTTTTTAGTTGGAAAGATAATAATACAATATTATAATAGCTTGCATAAAGTTTCATTTTAAAACAGGTATGATTTAATGTCGTGGATTTTTTTTACTTTTGTCTTATTTATTTGAACCATTGGCTATGGTAATGGTCAATTCATCATAAGGATCAACAATTTCAAATCTTTCAAGGATGTACAATGTTATAGGTACACTAGTTTAAGGCAGATATGTTGGCACTAGACAAAAAACATCTTTTACTTTTTTTTCTATCATTGTAAGGGATCTCAAGCTTGATCTGTTTAGGCTTTTGGAACATAGCACTTCTTTGTAGCTCTTCTCAAAACAATGCTAGACACAAATAAGCTTTAGAACCCCATGAGGCTACATACATCCCCAACTTCATATTACGCACTCAAAAAAGTTGTGAGTAGTTTTAAACTTTGTAGGATAGTCAACAAACAGTTCCCTTCACAAAATAAATATGCCAAAGAACAATGCAATAAAAAATCTATCACATTTTCTAATTTCTTCAAGCCAATTCAACAAATTTTGTCTTTTGTTATTTTCTTTCTATTGATAGTGAAATTATTTCTTATGATATGGTATCAAAGCAATGGGGTCTAGACTTACTCCTCCAAGATCTATTGGCCCAATGCCCACCTAAGAAATTCTAAGGTTTTGGGTTCCTTGAGGATTTCCATTCACCCCGACAATAGTCTATTTAGATAATTCTCTTGGTCGTTAGATTCACCCAACAAACTCAAATTCATCTCACCTGTTTAGCTATTTGGTTCCTGAGGCTCGGGGCCCACCCAAATGTGCACTCTCTTAATTTTTTTTAGGCTACCCTCCCACCCCAACATCAATCTTGGATACATATCCTTCTCCCCATCTCATCTTCAATATCATACACTTCCAACACTTTTTAGCTTTCAAATTACTCTCGGTGATTCTCCAAATCCCCTTCATCTCTCAATCCTAAACTTCTCAGTAACCAAATGTTTTCTTCTCCCAAGATGCTTTTCCTAGTTGTTTTTTAAATTTATTTTATATGGGTTCTTGGGCTATTTAACTAGCCCATATTAATTGCGCCGAGAGGCGCTCTACAGCCCAGTATGGGGGAGATCTTGTCACGTGATGTACCAACATGTCGGCAAAAAATAATATTGAAAGCGAATATTATGGGGGAGATCTTGTCACGTGATGTAACGTTACTAACATGTCGGCAAAAAATAATAGTGAAAGTGAATATTATGGGGGAGATCTTGTCACGTGATGTAACGTTACTAACATGTCGGCAAAAAATAATAGTGAAAGTGAATATTATGGGGGAGATCTTGTCACGTAATGTAACGTTACTAACATGTTGGCAAAAAAATAATAGTGAAAGTGAATATTATGGGGGAGATCTTGTCACGTGATGTAACGTTACTAACATGTCGGGCAAAAAATAATAGTGAAAGTGAATATTATGGGGGAGATCTTGTCACATGATGTAACGTTACTAACATGTCCGCAAAAAATAATAGTGAAAGTGAATATTATGGGAGAGATCTTGTAATGTGATGTAATGTTACTAACATGTCGGCAAAAAATAATAGTGAAAGTGAATATTATGGGGAAGATCTTGTAACGTGATGTAACGTTACTAACATGTCAGCCAAAAATAATAGTGAAAGTGAATATTAGTGAATATTATTACTAACATGTCGGCCAAAAATAATAGTGAAAGTGAATATTAGTGAATATTATGGGAGAGATCTTGCTGTTGAAATTTAGATTATAATGGATTCTGATTGCATAATCAAGATGGGCCTGCAAAGCCAATGAACGGGAAACACAGTCCAACTGATAACCATTTCAATCCCGTACCTTATCTGCAGGAATGTCGTCGTACACATTCACCGTGCCACAGTAGAAAATGGCCAATTACGCAGGGCATCGCTTGCCCATAATCGTGGGCTTCGTGTGTCAGCAATGAAAAAAATAAAAGAAACCATTAACCCAACAGGACAATTAGAATTAGCTGAACATAATAACATCAATTCTACCGAATACTATTTTCCAACACCTAATACTGGTAACAAACCCTGAACAGCCGTATCGATGTGACAACGTCTTGTTCTCTAATCCTCCCATCGCTTCTATTGGCGATCGAAAGCTAGGTTGGTTTTGGAACAATTTAATTGAATGAGAACAACTTCCAATAGAGTGATCTAGCCGAGAATTAAACTCTGCAACTGAGCGATTAGCGCCTCCAAGACTCTTAAAGGACGAATGCAAACTGTTATCTATTTGAAAAGCCATCCTGAATTTCAATTTGGATTTGAAGCCTCCATTCTCAGAAAAATAACTGCTCAACAGAGGCAGATTAGTATCTTTCTTAATATTAAGATCATTACTACAACTACTATTATTATTATAATTCGCCTCAGCAACACTGGTAAGATCAATTACATTCATATGGGTCTGGCTGCTCTGGTATTTTCTAAGTTGTATCCATTAATCCTCATTAACTCGGCCATCTGCTTCTTGAAACTCCTGTGGCCAACTGCTTACCAAGGAAATCTCTGGCTGCAACAACCCTTTCCTGCATCAAATTTATCCAATTTTCTAAAGGAAAACCAAGATTTCCACACGTCAAGATGAAATCAAGACTGCCTTATTCTCTTTCGCATAAATCACGCCGATCTCTAGAGAACGCCAGATAGACAAAGCGTGTTTCTAGGTTTTAGTTCAAGCGAATCTCTTTATAATTTGAACATGTGTTGAATAATACAATCACGGAAGAACACGCCATCTCCCCTCATGGCGGCCACCTTCCACATAAAAGACTCACTGTAGTCTCACTCATACATCACCCCTTCAGCTTCTGTCACAAAATGATTACACAAGATTTTGTCGAATTAGAACCACCTGTACGGTGTACCCAATGCCCATCACAAAGAAAAGTATAACCTAATAAAGTTTTGTTGAAGAACAATATTTAATGTGAATATATTAAAAATTTTCATAAAATTATTTTTCCGAGCTGGGACATCTCATAAAGTAATCATTATAGATTTAGATTTAGAAGTACTCACTGTGATTCGTTTGGAGATTTAGATCGATTATGAAATTTCTTACTTAGAATAAAAAAACACTCGTCCACTTACACTATTTTAAAAAAGTTCTATTTTTTATATTTATTATTATAAAATTTATTAATATTCAATATTTGTATGGTAGGTTATCTACCTTAAAAATATGTATATCGAAAAATTTAAGCTCTTTATTATATAATATTGATATTCTACAATAATATTTATATGAATGTCTTTTTTGAAAATTATTAAATAAATTAATACCTTTAATTTATAGAAGCATATTAATTACCGGCATTTTTTCTCTGTTCGAGGATTATTTAATTTTTTTATCTTTTAAAACAATATTGCACTCAAGGAGGTTTGCACCTTGGGAGATTGGATCCCTCTCGGCGCTTGATAGAGCCTAGGATTTGGATCTATGCTGGTATAACATTGATTATTAAAGTTTATAAAAGTTTATAGACCTGAACAATACAAATATTGTCAATTTATATTAGTGAATTCATAAAAACAATAATAAAATTTGGATATTCTATTACATTTTCAAATGAAAAGAATGATTTATTTTTACATGTCAACATTGAAGGGTTCACTGTCTCATAGCCCTTTAAAGTGAAATGGAACCCTAACCTTCAAATTTGATCCTTGGATTCAACCTTTGAAGAAAATTTTGCTCCCAATTTAAAGATTCGTTGAAAAGAAAATCTTAAGAAATATTTTGGTGTAATGTTTGATAAATGTGAAAATCAAATCAAGTTTATTGACATTTTCCAATTTCGTACTGTGCATGGCAATCGGTAATTAGACTTTCAATCATTTTCCAAGAACAATTATTAATCTCTGAGTTGGTATCTCTTGTGCAACAGCCACATCTAACCGTCCCAACTATCTGAGGCGATAAATATAGCGATATTGAGGCCACGGCCATCACTCTAATCTCTGCAATTGATGTTCGCGGCCATTGTTCAAATCTCTGCACAAGATCGGAGCATCGTGGATGCTGAAAACTTTAAATTTTTTGGTGGCGCTGCAAATTGTATGATTGCTAATTTGTAGAATGATGATGGTTAACATCTTTTAGACCAAACATTGATGGTTAACTTAAATTTTTTTTGGTTTATCGAACAAAAAGAGAATTGAACTCGGATCATCGTTGGAGCTGTGAAGTCGACGGAGTTGAGGCCTCTCGTCCGTCGATAATGGAGACAAGATATCCTCACATAGCGATGTTCCCAGGAGTAGCTGGAATGGGGCATTTCATCCCCTTATGTGAGTTGGCTAAGCTGTTGGCATCTCGCCATGGTTTCTCCATCACTTTCATGACCGCGAAATTCATGGTCAGCTCTGCTCAGACTGCTTATACACAGTCTCTGGCATCTTCGGGTTTGGGCATCCGTTTCATTGAGCTGCCAGAAGTGGAGATGAATTCTGAAGAGAAGAATGGACATCCCTTAATATCGATTTTCAATTTCATAGAGAAGTCCAAAGGCTCAGTCGAGCATGTTCTCAGGACCCTGTTGAACGATTCACTTAACCCCATATGTGCTTTCATCACCGATCTATTCTGCACCGCCATGATTGAGGTTAGCAGTAGCCTGAAGATACCCAGCTATATTCTTTACATTACATCTGCCTCTAATCTTTCTGTCATGCTCTACCATCCCACAATGGATGCCGAGATGAAGGAATCATTGAAGGATTTCGACGGCTCTGTTAAAGTACCTGGATTTGCATCCTTACCTGCACCAGATTTCCCTGACGTTATGCAGGACAAGTCTGATCCGCTTCATCACCTTTTCCTCCGCAATTCATATCGCATGTTTAAAGCCGACGGGATTCTGATAAACACGTTTCAAGAACTGGAGAGCGGGATCATCGAGGCACTCGTCAATGGCGAGCTTCTTCCGAGCATCGATGGATTAATATTCAAGATGCCTTCGATATATCCTGTCGGGCCGCTCATTGCTCCCCCGAAACCTGTTGTCGAGGATCCTAGTGGCTCCCTGCAGTGGTTGGATAACCAGCCGAACTCTTCGGTTATCTTCGTTTGCTTCGGTAGCGTGAATTTTCTATCGGGCAAGCAGATCGAGGAGCTTGCTATTGGACTGGAAAGCAGCGGGCAGCGTTTTCTGTGGGTTCTTCGCAGTCCTCCCAATGCAGAAGACGTATCTGCGTTGCTACCCCCGGGTTTCGAACAGCGGACCAAGGATCGTGGTCTCGTTGTAACTTCGTGGGCGCCTCAGGTTGCCATCTTGGCTCACCCGTCCACCGGAGGTTTTGTGAGTCACTGCGGTTGGAACTCGGTGTTGGAGAGCATTTGGTTTGGAGTTCCCATTATCGCTTGGCCCCTCCAAGCTGACCAAAAGCCTATCGGTTACTTTGTGGTGAATGACATTAAAATGGCGGTGGGGATAAAGAGGCGAGCAGATGGGATTGTAACGAAAGAGGAAGTGGAGAAAGCTGCGCGTGAATTGATGGAAGGAGACGACGGGAAGAAGAGCAGGGAGAGAGCCAAAGAATTGAAGGAGAGTGCCAAAGCAGCTCTGGCAGAAGGGCAGAAGGTGCAGGGAGTTCATCCAATGCTCTCGCATCCGTCGTGGCTCTCTGGAAGGCAAATTCTAATTGCGCCGATAAAAACCTCTAGCTGGGCAGAGGTTCACTTTCAGGTTCTGTTACTATAGCGTGCATTAGAACAGTTATATATGTTGATTTTAACTAGAACAGTTATATAGTTTGGAACATTTGGATAGAGATTAAATGGTTTTGAAATGCTTAAACATTTATATAATTTGGAACATTTGGATAGAGATTAAATGGTTTTGAAATGCTTATGAGAGGGAAAATATTTTTTTTACTCTTCTTATTTTTTGTGTTATTTCATTTATTAACTATTAGTCATATTTTATATTCTTTTTCTTTTTATCTCACATTTCGTTGATTTCAGCTATGAGTTATCTATGCATTGCTACCAGTTATCCATTCATGAGGTAGTTACTAGTTTATTTCGAATTTTGAATGGCTGTTATAGAATCAATCTAAAGAGTACACTTGTCTCATCCTTGTCCATAGATGAAAAAACATAGGCCTTAGTCCACCCCAAATCTCAAATCAATATAGAGAATATACTTGTCTCATCCTCGTACATAAATGAAAAAACATTCACCGTAATCCACCACAAATCTAAAATAAAAAAATCTATCTACACAAATATTTTATGTTCAATGTAATTAATTTATTTTTTCTTTTCAATTTGTAAAAAAAACAAATCAGCCCCAAAATGAGGACCAAAGGAATTAGATTACACCTTCGATGCAATCAAGACCATGACCTGATTTTGATCTTTCAACTCATGCTCCTCCTCAAATCCTAATAGAGTAAGATAGAAATGGAATGATGTCCTTCCACATAGACCTTAAAATCAAATAAAGTGAAAACTATGTAATTTGAACAATGTTGAAACATATATTTCAACATAAATTTAAATTTAGTTCCAAACATAAATGGACAAGTCCAAACTTACACAGATTAGCTAACTCCAAGTCAATATCATAAGTTAAACTATTTTGGTTTTTTGGTGGGTGGAATGTTATTTAAATTCATTTTTAAATATAAATTTAGTTGTGAAAATAAATGGAAAATTCCAAATTTAGAAAGATTACCTAACTCTAAGTCAATGGTATAAGTTAAAAGATTAGCTAACTCTAAGTCAATGGTATAAGTTAAAAGATTTTGGTGTTTTTTTTTGGGAATAATTTAAAAGATTAGCTAACTCTAAGTCAATGTTATAAGTTAAAAGATTTTGGTGTGTTTATTTTTTTTGGTGGAATGCAACTTAAGTGGATTCCTTGTTATAAGTTGAGGTAATGGATTTATCTTTTTGTGATACAAAGACATGTATAAAATAGTTTTTTTAACATTGTAGAACATGTATTTTTTCATTAGAGGAAATTTGGGGTCTAAAATGGGCCTTATAAGAAAACGTGCCAAAATAAGTTTTTTTGAGTTGGAATTCAAGAACCAATAGAATTTCAATAAAATAAGTCAACCATAATGGTTGAATTGGCATATTTGTCATTAAAAAAAAATACTTTTTTTGTTCGTATTTTCGACATATCTCATTGTGTTTTTACTCAAATTTCGATCGGGAGAGCTCGTTGGATGCGGAATTTGATTCCGCATCCAACGAGTACCCACACTGCATACTTTTGACGAACCTCGCTACCCCAAAAACAAGAAATACCTGAAAAAATGTGATGATGACATCATCATTACGTTTTTTCAGGTATTTCTTGTTTTTGGGGTAGCGGGGTCCGTCAAAAGTATGCAGTGTGGGTACTCGTTGGATGCGGAATCAAATTCCGCATCCAACGAGCTCTCCCAATCGAAATTTGAGTAAAAACACATGGAGATATGTCGAAAATACGAACACAAAAAGTAGTTTTTTTCTTTCTTCCTCCAAAATTAATTAATATTATTTTATTATTTTAACCATTATTTTATTATTTTAACTATTATTTTATTATTTTCCTTAGGAGGCCCATTTTAGACCCCAAAATTCCTCTAATGTCCTAGAAGGTTATAAGGTTACAAGTTGAAATCTAGAAGGGAGAAATAAAAAATGTGTAAAGAATGCACATTTCTATAACACTTACATTTGTCGTTGTTGTATATCCTCCATTTTAGTTGAACTGTTGATGTTAACACATGCGTAAAGCAGTTACTGGTTTGTTTTTATGGAGGGTGTCTATGGTTAGATACACCAATTTATGTTGATGTCGACCTTATAGCTACTATTATAGGCTTACCCAATGCAAGAGTTTATCCAACACCCTTCTTTGTTTGCAAGGAGCAAGAAAAAAGCATTATTGTCCGGATGAAAGAGAAGTATAATCTCACACGAGATAAGCCGACCTTTGACATAGCCTCCATTAATGAACATGCATAATTTTAGGGGCTATATATAGCCCATGTGATATATTAAGGGGGTTACAAAAATTTAGTGGGCTATTCATTAGAAAGTTTTTTTTACCTAAAATATATTTGCCCAATATTTATTAGAAAAAAAAAATCCAAAATGAATAGCCTCATGTATATTAATGAGGAAAATGAAAAAAACTAATTTTTTCCCCTAGCAAAATCTTTCTCCAACCTATCTTTCACCCCCAATTTCTATAGATATTCTAGTGAAATCATTCTTTGGCCCCAAATTTTGTTGTAATGGAGACTCCCAAGGGTTATTTCGCCCTCCATTTTCCTTGTGATTTAGGCATATGGTTGCACTCACCTATATTTTTAATCCATTTCATGTGATACTTTCTTTAAGCCCTCAACTTCCAATATTGGAGGGAAATCCAAGGGTTATTTTGTTCTATATAAAGGCTAAAGTGATTAGTGGTTAACCCACATTGGATTGGACTTGCAAGGTGAAGGTTTTAGTTGATGTGATTCCACTTTTCATTCTTAGTTGTCTCGACACTTTAATCTTCACATAACATCTCCATTACAAAAAGCTCGGGTCTTGAAGGGGCCTGCTGAAGATGCAATATATCAAAGAATACAAACTGACATAAGTCTTTTTATCCAATAATTAACGTGGTATGCTTTTCATCATGCTTTTTATGTTTTTTATCCATAGTTACAATAGATTACTATATTGTAAATTTACCTTTTATCATGCTTTTTATCATGGATTCCTTTTGAGGCCTATTGATTTATAGGGAACTCTTGATTTTTAGGGCTCATTCAGTGTTATTAGGGTTTTATTCTATCTTAGGAGTATTGGTTTTGTGAAAGTGTTATAGATCTCAAAAGATATGGTTTATTTTAATCCTTGTCATGTTTAAATCATTGACTGAAAATTATATGTTGTTAGTGGATGCTACTCTTGATGGAGAGACACCACCTGGTTTTTATATATCAAACTGAATTTGATCCAACTCTTTAAAATGTGCTTTTATTACGATCTTGCTTGGAAATTATTATTGGATCTAAGGCATTAATGAGAGTGTATATGTTCAGAATTTATGTCTATTATTATTGATGTTGGGATGTTTGTAATATAAATGAATGCACAGTGATTATAATGGTGGGGTTGTAGTGGAATAGTCATTATTTTGGAAGTCTTCTTGTAGAGTTGTCCAAAGAATTATAGTAGATTCTTTTATTTCTATTGAGAAGTTTGTGACTGATAGATTTTTTTATTCACATTGATAAGTTTGTCAATTTTATTTGTGACCTAAATTTGTTGGGTTCGATACTTGTTTTACGACATTTTGTCTTTTGGAAGGGTCATTTAGAAGTAAAATGTTTTTTGGTGATATGTTTTGATGTCTATCATCATCCAAAAATTGATCTAGTTATGTATGATAAATATATTATTTAGTTGGAACATGATACTTCATTTCCATCATGATTGTATATAATATGTACAGGGCATGTTTGATATGAGATGTAGACATTATGCTATTTGATATCTAGTCTTTTGCATTCAATGAGGGTGCTAAAAATATTTTACCACATTTTGTATGCTTTCAAAACTTTGAAGGACATGGATACAAACACCTCCTCAGTTTATCTGTGAAGTGTAGTATTTAATAGGTTAGTTCTAATGATATGTGTGATAATGCATTAATGTGCTTTCTATTCTTGTTAGTGTATGTTATTATCTCTAATAACCATTGCATGTTTTTAACTAACTCTAAAAATTCTAAATCAAATTGCGGAATTCATATTTTTAATGTCAATAAAAGAAAGGAAAAAATGGCATCCATATTTAAAAATAGATAAGCGAGTTAATTTTTTATTAGAGGGTAGCTTAAAAATGAGAGATTTTGAAAATAAGCTAATTGGCAATTCATACACTATATTAAGGTTGTGGGTCTCGATAATACTCCACGTTGCAATAATTGTTCATGGGTGCCATAATCACTCCATAATGCAAAGTGTTCAATTCTATCAGTTTGTTGGCATGTCGTGATTTGGGTCCCCACATGTCTATTGGATCATTAAGGGATGAGATTAAAAGTGGAGTCCCTACTTGCCCTAAATCTAGTTAGTGTAATTGTGTTTCACTAACACCTCTAGTTGTGAGTGACCCAATACTACTAGTGAAATGTATAAATAAATCTCTCATCTCCTTATTCATGCATTTGTTAATTTGACAGTCTAGGAGCTAAGAGAGTTGAGCTCTGGTATATGCTCTTCTATTGCACTACATTAGTAATCTGTAGAATCAAAAGTTGAGTCTTCATGGCAAAAGATTCACCAAGACGTTACAAGGTTTTATAATTTTATGAAAGATTCACCAAGTTTTTAGAATATTTTTATTTTAATTCAATGAAATATTCGCCAATATTTTACAATATCTTATAATTTAGTGAAAGATTCTCCAAGATTTTACAAGATTTCACAATAGAATGAAAGATTAGCAAAACAATTATGTATACATATTATATTTTTTTATAAAATATCCTTTAAATTTTCCTATATATTATTGATATTCTCCCATTTATTATATATATAAATTTCGAGGGTGTTCTTAAAATTATCCTTGTTAATGACCAACGTGTTAGATTTACAGTTAATATTTTTTTGAGCAAGCTGCTACGGAAAATGATACTGAACCAATGCACTGTATGTACTATCGCTACCGCTGAGCAATGCATTGTAGGAGTGCAAATGAATTAGGAAGCATTCATGTTGGATGAATTATTAGTTGATGCCATTGATGCACAAGAATGAGGTACCCCTTTTACTAATTCATGGATTCTTATCTTAGTTTCTTTTGTCGCATGGGTCGAACTACTGAACTACCAGGGTTTGGAAATGAATGTTTAGCGTTGAGGGGCACGATATCAAAAGTTATGGTTTGATGAGAATAAATGGCGAGAACAAGAGAACAATATTGAGTTTTATATGAATGTTGATGCATTTAGGCATCACATTGGGAGCCAGTTAAGTATGGTTGATGCGACTGTCTAGCAGTATAGGAACATCATTAAGTTTAATGTAGGGGAACACCATCTTTATCTTCATCCAATGAGAGATCCTTAGCACCAGTGGTTAACCACTATGTTCCAACTATCGAAGGAAGAAATTGATGGAATAGTTTGGGATTGGGCCAAAGAATGGAAGCAACCTATTGTGAATGATCTATTATCTGTTGAAACTGAGGCGCGATAGGAAGGTACATCAAGGACATAGCTAGGTATCCCACAAGAAGAATATAACCCGCCTAGATCACACCATAACAATGATGGAGAATTAAGTGCTACCCCGATAGATCCGGATGTGGTGCCAAAGCGAGAAACAACTGAGGCAAAGAAAAAGAGTAGGAAAAAATAGAAAGTTGTCAAGGGCTCCACCTCGGTAGGGTTGACAAATGATGAATATAACCTATTGGTATATTGAATGGTTGAAGTCACTGATGAAATGAGGAAGAAAATTGATAGTCGGCATACTGATCTCTTGGAACTAGGATGCTTGGACTTCCACAAGGAGAGGATTTGGGGTGAATATGACCTTTGTTGATCAAATCCTAGATTTGCCTTTGAATCTCTTTGTTCTCGAGAATGGATATTTTCAAAACAGGTGTGTTAGGTAATGAAGAACCAGGAATAAGTTCAATGGAGTGTTTTTCCTGACAATGCATAGGTACTCCGTTCGGCTCTTGAAATACGTTCTGGTATTCCTTTAGAATGTGGTCGATCTATTATTGTCGTTGAGAGCTACGTTGGTTGGTGAGTCGACTTGTTGCTACAGTCTTCCTGGAATGCTGAGTCTTTATCATAATTAATGTGAACTTCTAAGCATTATTGATAAGCTTCTTTGTTTATTTGGCAATCGTAGCAATCGTTGATGTGGGTTGTCACCTTGGTATGCCATACCATTGATTCCAAATTTTGGCAATCACCTTCGGAGTCCGTGATTGATATGTGCTGTGTCAATCCCATAGGTAAGGTTTTCCGAATAGGATGTTGGCTACGGAAAGTGGTGCCATGCCACATAGTACTTCGTCTTCAAAAGGATTAATGAAGTAAGTGATTATGCATTGGCTTATGATTCTTAGTTCCTATCCATCATCCAACCGATATTGTAAGTCCGAGGAAGTGGAGTGGTGACAAGAATTAATTATTCACAAGATATTTAGAAACAAAGTTCTTCTGGTTACCATTATTCAAAATAAGATGTAATGGATTTTTCTGAACCCATATCCATGTATGGAACTAGAATTCTTGTTCCTCCTCATAGATGATAGGCGAGGCTGTCAGAGTGGTCGAAGTCGAAGCCAAGAGGGTTGATGCATATGGATTAGATTCTACCAAGGTTTTGTCAGAAAAGTAAGATGTCAACAATTTTTCCAAAAATGTATTCCGAGCTTTGCATTTTGATGTATCATGCCATGTCGATTTGTGATAATCACACCATTTCCTGCTAGGAGCTTGTTTGCTGCAATCCTTCTTTTCTTTGTGAAATTTCTTCTTGTGATGATCGGGCCTTGGCAGAGTCGGCTGAGAATGGTGCTTAAACTTGTTAGATTCAGCTAGTGACTTCTTGTCGGATGTTCGACATGTTGGCTTGTTCACGAAATGTGCTTTTCCTTTTTGTTTAGATTCAATATTGATGGCATAATGAAATGCATCCACAAGCATATTGACAGTCAGAAACCCCATCTCTTGCTGAATGTACAGGGATAATCCTCTGATGTACTTCAGAACAAACAATTTCTCTTCTTCTTGGATGCCAAGTCTAGCCATGAGTCGATAGAACTCGTCGGTGTAACTCTGTACAGACTGGTATTTCCATTGCCTTAGCTGCTGCCACTTCTTATACTGCTGTTCAATATATTTGGGAAGGTAGAACTCCTTTTAGATGTATTCAAAATTTTTTACCCATGTGTCTATAGGGTTTCCTTCTTTTTCCATATTTTTCGATAAATTTTTTCACCATTAGTGTACGGAGGTTGACATATTCAAGGACATAATGGTGATGTTTTTCGTTTCAGAGAGTTGATTCACGGAGTAGTATGATTCTAGCTATTGTACCCAATTATCGATGGATTCCACGTTAATATTTCCTTCAAGATTCGATATGTCTAGATTCATTTGCACTTTGAAGGGGTTTATTTTATTGGAGTGAGTCACAAGAGAATCTCACTAAACTAGGGGAACATTTCAATTCGTAGGTGAGTCGGTGCTTATTCTATGAGTTTCTTTGTCTTGTTATTTGCATGTCTATTGTCTGCATCTTCAACCATCTTTTGTGAAGTCGAAGGAAGTGTCTACTTGTGTTGTTGAGTTTACGAGCATGTTTGAACATGCATAAGTTAAATAACTTTGATGGAAGTGCTGATGTAACTTAGGATTTTAATAATATCAATATCAAGATCTGATACCAATGATCCAAGTCATGCCCAGGTGCACACTGAGGACAACATTCAGTTGAATGAGTTGAGCACTATTATGGCGAAAGCATAGAAAAAGAACAAGTAAAGAAGGAGACACACTATATCGACATAAAGTTTGTGGACAGACAAATTGCAAGAACTCAAACCAATTTCTATTATTACTTCTTCTCCATGAAGGTTGGTATATTTTTACAGTAATGTACATGTTTATATAGAATGTTGAGACACTTGGGTGACTACTTGTTAGTTCATTTAAAAGAAGTTATAATGGTTCGGAAGTTAAACCGTCACCGATGTTGGAATACGGAGACATCATGTCGATGTTCGAGAGTCATCGGTGTCGACAAGGAATTTCAAGATGATGTATGTCGAGCGCGAAACCTATTGAGGTTTGTCGAGGTCGGTTGTGTCGAGGTTCGGACTTGTCAAAGCTGATGCTGAACTTGTTGAAGCAGTCGAAGTGCTAGACTTTGTCGAATTTCGATGACATGCCAACTGCTAATTAGATCAAATGTATTTTTCTCCAACAACCTTTCTACTATTATAAATCGGTATAGTCATTTTGCAATATTCTGGTCTCCAATTCTTATATTAGTTCATGTGGGTCTTATTTTAACCACTTTGATGTCCAACAGTCCACCCTCACAAAGTTTATTCTTGAAATAATACGCTAGAGGTTCCAACCTTACACTTCCCCCCCATACTTCTAAAGCCCCCAAATCAAAATTTAGATCTCCTCCCATAATCACATTTTCATTTTAGATAAGAGATAATTTCCTAAAAATAGAGTCCCAGTAAGCCATCCTTTCTTCATATGGTCTATAGACATTTATTATGCAAAATGAGAAATCCATCTCCGAAGAGAAAAATTCCACTCCTAATCCTGAACAAAAACCCCATGACCCTAAGAGTTTTATACATTTCAAGTTCCATCTTGAGAGTCCATTTGCGTCTTAAGAAATGAACTCAAAATATTTTAAGGCACTCTTCAAATATTATGTAACTACTTTCACACTGCCCATTGTCTCTTGTAATGAAATGACCCTTGGTTGATTTTTTGTAACCAACCTCCTAAGTGAAATATTTTTGGCGGAACTTACTAAACCCCTGTAATTTAAGGACATAAATTTCATTGAGAAACCCGCTGCAGGGATTTCTTTGCTCTGAGTTCCCTCATAATAATTTGTTACGTACCATCCATTTTCTCTATTCATTCCTTATCTTGTACTATCGAGAGGTGGGAAGGCCTTCCTTTACCCTTCCGTTTTCCTGAAGGTGTCGAGTTTTTCCCAACCCCAATAACTAGTGTATTTACCCCTAGATTCCTTGGTACATATCGTGATCTAATATGGATTTTGATGTTCGATTCCTCTGATTTTGTGTGTGAGGAAGCCTCTATTCTTGAACCTACTTGTGGGGGGTCAAAAGAAGGAGATTCCTTCTCAGGTATGGTTTTCGATCCCATCAATAACTTTTAACTAATTGAAACATTGAGACTTAGAGGGATTTTTTTTTCAGTTGGAAGAGGACATGTTTGGGTATCCTCATCAATAGGTGCATGGTGTGTGTTTATTGTTATAGTATCATTGACTATTCCTTTTTTCATCCAATCATTTCCCAACTGATTTAACCAATTAGTTAGAGAAATAACAGAGGTGGAGAGCAGTTTTTCCTTACATGGAGAAGCTATCTGAGCCATAGTCGTCATAGTTGTGGCTTCCTTGGTCCCTTCCAAAGCAAATGCATCATTCTTGCTCCCATTTATGCCTTGTACTACCTGTGTTCCTTGTTCATCTGGTTCCCATCCATCTCTTCCTTTACTCTGACCTTCAAGTTGCATGTATGGATTCTAACACACTGTCCATTTAAATTTTTTCCTTCTCATACCAAAAACCACCCTGAATCCCCTTTCCATCCATTTCCTTTCCCTAGTAGGGTTTCGAGGGAGGGAATCGTACACTATTTTGAAATGTGACCATAAACGTGACAACGAAGGGAATTCCCTCATATTCCAACTCCTACCTTCTAACTTGCTTCCCTTAAAGTAATTTATATTCTTTCCTAAGATCCATTATGATATTCAAAGATACCATAATTTTTTCCACCATCATTTGCTTGGTTTCCAAGAAATACATATTAGAATCTATAAAATCCCCTAGGGCATTCCCAATGTCCTTGACCGAGTCCACATTCCAGAACTCCATGGGAAACCTTGGTATTTTTACCCATACTGTTGCAACATCCATTCATTCATTGTCTAAATCAAACATTGGAGTCCATTTCGTGAACATGACAGGGGTATAGCCTATATTCCAGTACCTATGCAATATTTAATTTATGTCTTCCTTCTGTTTAAACCTAAAAGAAAACCAACCCTTCGAGAGGACCCTTGCTTCTGAGTTATACCCTAGGGTTTCAAACCAATTCCCTCTGGCCTATTTTTCCAAAATTTTTTGGTTGAAATACCATCCTCGCTCCTTTCCTACCACTGTTGTTTTTTCCATTGACACTATTTGGGATATTTACACATCAACATTGCAAACCAATATTAAAAGGTCCTTAGGGTAGTTTTCACACTTATTCCTTCTTCTCTTCTGGTTACCCTCTCTTGTGCTTCCAAAACTATTAGATGGTTTACTTAATGACCTGCATCCTATTCGTATCCCTTCCTAGTTCGAATCAATAGGGTTTCCACTTTGGTCTATTGGATTTAGTAGAGAAGCTATGAATGCATATTATCCATTAACATGTTCTCCACTCAGAAAGTGGTCATTATTTAGTAGATCCAGTAACCCACCTCTCGTTGTAGGCCATCTTTCCTCCAAAAGATCCATTATTGGAAGAGAATCAAGTCCTTTGAAATGTGTGGTGTATTGCTGAAACCTTAGGTTCACCTCCATATGAATGATGGTTGAATCAACTAGCTCAGTATGGCCAAAGCATGTATATAATTTCATGTTTTCTATATCTAGATGTTTTATTCTCCTTGTTAACCCCTTTTTCATTATTTTATCCAATTTCCATGATGAAACATGTATGGGAAAAAAATGATGGAAAAGGAAAAAACCTTAATCAATTATATTCACACAAATAGTACCATTATATAGTACAAAGAAGAATGCCACCTCATGGAGAGATTTTCTCTAGATTCTAACACATTTGCATGGTGACTAGGCTAGGCAATCTTATCCAAAATACCTTGGTCATCATTTAGGATAAATGACTAATATCCTAAATAACAAATAAAGGTGACAATATTAACTTTGTGATTGTTAGGTTAAGCCATAAGGATAACATTCCCCTCTTAATCACAAGTTTATGTATATGTATCGGCTAAGCAATAAACACTAATGCTGAAGTTGATATGTTGGATCTTTCAGAAGCCTTCATCTGTGCTTCATTGAAAAATCTACATGAAAAACCATCAAATATGGATTTTGAATGGTTCATATGAAATGAACTTGAAGAGAGCTAAATTTTTAGAGTGAACAGCTGTCATGTCTGAACATTCCCTATCTACTTGATAGTTCCATCATTTTCCAAGTGATTTAGTTAGAAGATGTTAGTGTCTTCTTCTAATTGGTGAACATATAGTATCACCGTTATACAATTGGTGAATCACTGAAAATCTCCCTGAATATTTCAACACTGTTATGTGTTGATCAACATGCCAATGCATCATGTATTTGAGTATGCCATCTTCAAAAAAAATTTGTTTGTTTCCCATTTGGAAATTTTTTGAGTCTATCATCTACAGACTTTTGTTTCCCATTTGACAATCTTTTATCCATCTTCATAGTAGTGTATAAGAGTCTTCCATCTACATACTTTTGTCCATATTCAGAGGTTTGTTTCAGAGTCTTCCATCTACATACTTTGTTGTCAAAACTTTAAGAATGACAACCATTATCAATATTCCCCCCTTTGTCTGCTGAAAGGTGAGAAGATATGGGTTTTCATGTGGGTTACCTTGAACCAATTCACCATTGTATCATTACCGCCCCCCCTTTAAAAAGAAAGAGTATTTTGTAAATGTACCACCCCCCCTTAAGATGCAAGAGAGTACCATTTAGATTTCAACTCAAAGTGGGCATGTGGAAACATCCACATGTTATCTCATCCCGTGAGGGCCATGCTAAAAACCTATGCCATAAGGGGACCACTGGAGTTATATTCTATCAGGTAGAAAAAAGACTATGTGCTACAAGATGAGTCTTTACTCAAGATTGTACTCTTCAGTAAGACTGATGTAATTTCTTGGTTGTTGATGTCCATTGCCAAGGATTGATCCACCCATAGGGAATATTTAATATTCTAGGCTTGTTTCTCTTGGAACATTTTTATGGTGCATGATTACATTTTCCACAACGATGACAAGGATGGAGATCAAAACATTGATCTTCCATATGACCAACTCTTTGGCAATATTGACACTTAACACTTTGCAACTTAATTGGAATAAGTGAAGTCAAATTTTCATGAAGGAATCCTGCACTCACAAATTGAATTGGTTTGGAGTAGTCTGGAATATGAAAAGTAAGAACATTTTCATATCTGAGTCTTGTTCTATGCTTGTTGTTAATAATTTATTCCGAAGGTCTGATGATGGGCTTGGGAAGATCATTTCATTTCGAAGCTGTTGCTTTGAAATTATTGGAAGTTGATTCTCTGCATGTTGCTTCACCATTGAAAAGTTTTCTTCATTGAACTCAAAAGAAAACGCTTGAAATATAGGTTCATAGATAGCTTCATCTTCATTGGATACTACTTTTCGTTTTTCCCATTAAATTCCTGTTGCATTCTTTGTTGATATGAATCATCATCATCATCATCATCATCATAGAGAGGATTGTTTTGAACAAGAACTAGTTCAGAATGTTGTCGATGCTGCAGTAGATTAAAATCATCATCTTCAAAATTGTTTATCAAGGATTCCTTATCATCACTAGATAAGGAATCATCAGTCCCAATCTCGGTTTCACAAACTTGTATTATGTTATCTGTATCGTAAGTAGCATCATTCATTTTTTTTCAAGAAATTGTAGTTGTAGGAATTTAATCACTCGATCCTTCATTTCAAGTTGGTCTTGAAGTTCAACAACTTGATTTTCCAATTTTTGTAAGGATTCTTGAAGTTGTTTGATGTTTTGATTATCATTTTGAAATCACTTTCCTCCTTTACCCATTGTCACGCTCAATTGATCTCGCTCGCTTGTACTTGCATATTCAAAGGGATGGATCAAAATATCTCTTTACAATTGGAAATTGCAGAGGAAGAAGGGGGGAGGAGAAGCATGTTAAGTGTTTTATAGGAGACATATATTGCATTCTTGGGTAGCGTTTCAACCATTGGGATTATAGTAACACCGGAAAGAGTGAGGACGAGATACAGAAAGAGCTAAGGGAGTGGAAAGAGCAAAAGGAGTTGATTTTTTCTGGAGTCTCCTTATGAAGGAGCTTGTCCAATGGAAGAAAAATAGGTGGTGTAGCTGATGTTCAAAATGCTAGGAAAGCAAATCAAGAACGAATTTAAGATTAATACTTTTTAAATGATCTTTTTTTTTATTGTATGTTTTTGCTTTTGTAAGTCTAATGAGTGTCATTCACCATTGCTATAGAAACACTCTAGAAACTCTTCATGTAGTTTATATATAACATGATTCTTGGAGTAGTTGGATTGATTTTTGTATTATAAGTGGAAAGTGTGTCTATACGTTCTTTCCACTATATCCCTCATAGTTTAATAAAATTTATTCCCCCTTTCATTAACATCTAACACCACTCCAAATGAACCGAGGATCAATTCATCGCCATATACATCCTTAATAAATTTTATCTTCTTAGGATGACATTCTCTTCCCTTGTTGTCGATACCTATAGAACACACAACAAGTGTGAGATATATTGTTTGAAACATGTTAGCAAATATTTTTAAGAAGTACATTATTACTGAAGATTCAAAGAATTTTTTTTATGATTAATTTTGATTCACCTAATCCATCTCTTTGCAACTTTTCCATCAAAATTTTATGCTCATTTACACTTAAATTGGAAACAAACTTATTGAGTTTCTTCAAAACAAAACCGACTCCACATATAAAATTAAAAACTCATGTTTCTAGACACATATTTATAGGTTGCGGACATCTCCTAAAACTTTCAGGTTTCTAACGTCTCCTGATGACGATCCCAGAGTAGGGGTCAAAATGTCGAGTTTCAAAACTATCCAACACAGCTCCTTCTTCACTCGAGTTTCTTCAAGTCATCTATATGACACATGTTAACTAATATACATCATTTGAACTTACTAATAATTCAAATTTTTGAATTTTATATTAAAATATCAAAGAACTTTCCTTTTTCTCTTTTCCAAATATACTTCCATTGTGCTCATTACAACAAGTTCTTTTCCCTACATGTTTACACACAAGAAACTACTAAATATTTTTCACAAATAAATTAAATAACTTTTAGCTAAAAACATTTTTTGTTTAATTGATGGTCTTTGTACATAGATAATCACCAATGCTTTATAATCCTACAAACTCACTGGTCCACCAAATCCATATATACACACTGGTATCGTGTGGCAAACTTTTAAAAATGGATTAATATTCATTAGTGCATTTAATTTTTGAGCACCGATGTGTATCATCTATATGTGTTGCATTGATATACCTGTGATGTTTTTCTAAAAGAATTAACATTAAAACTATGTGCTTTTTATTCAAGTAATATGTTTTTTTTGACACAATCAGATACTGCTTTATATATATATGAATATAAGTCTAGGCCAGAACTAACATTTAATTTTAGAGCACAAATGTGTATCATCTATATGGGTCACACTAATATACCCGTGAAAGTTTTCTAAAATAATTAACATTAAAACTATGTGTTTGTTATTCAAGCATTGATCAAAAATCTTTTTTTCTAACACAAAAGAATACTAGTTTTTATATATATAAAAAAAGAGAGGTCATGGCTGGAATGGAAGATCTATTCTTACAAAAAATTCTCAACCAAATTGAGTAGTATTTAGCATGTCTGTCAGGATCTAGTATCATAAATTATTACAAAAGAGTTACGTTCTTTCAAAGTCCATCGATGACTAAAGGCCCTACTATTGTAAATTCCGATAAAAGTACTAATTAAAAAAATATATTTGCACTTCATTGATAATCAAAACAATGGGATGAGTCCCGAAAGACTAATTATTAGGACATTATTATGGTTTTAGAGTAGGATGAGGAGAGAAGACATCCCCATCTCCATTCTTCTCATCTGTAATCTTCACATATGAATTGAAATTGGCAACAGAAACCAACCTGGCTTCATTCTTTTCATTCAGGAAGTATTCTCTACCAAAGATCCCTACCAAGCATTCTTCAAATAAATGATATATTTTTCAAAGGCCTTAAATTTACCTTTCCAGAATCCAATCTCAATTTTTGCATATAAGAGTCTCTTTCGTAGTTGATTGACTTGAGCCTCTAGATGGTCTTGTTGAATATGGCCAATCGATTAGTTTTGAACAATGTGTTCCTCAGAAACCTTCTTCCTTTTTGATAAATTGATTTTAATTTTTCCTGTCTTGGTCAAGCAATTGATCAAACTGCTCCTTATTGCCTTTATCCGACTCCATTTCTAACAAAACAACATGCTGAGGCAGAGTATAAATGATATATTCCACTTGTAATGTTTATGAGGGGAAATATCCATAGACTAGAATAGTATTTATAATATACAATTAACAAAACGTATAATTTCTAGACTTACCACTACATACAATACTACTAGAATTAGCGATTACATTCCAAACATACTTTTCAACCCTGAAATTGAAACTTGATAAGGAAAAATATAAACACAACTTCAAACAAGTCTTTGAATTCAAGCAAAAAATATCATACCCAATATCTAATATAAAATAAATGCAAACACTCCCTGCAAGATAAACACTATTACCAAATAAATCCTCAAGAAACCATACAAACTTATAATGGTGAGAGTTCAAATTCTTTTATTGAGAGAACAAACATTTAATAAAATATGTTGTGGAGACAAAATACATATTCCTTACCTTGAAAGCACCATTCAACAACTAAGATTTCCAAAATTTTGAACTGCTACAAGGCACACAAATCCCCCTTCTTGAATTATTATCATTCTAGTTCTCCATATGATAAGGCAGATGACGGATCTATACAAAAAAAACACAAACCATACTTGCCACGTAAATGAGATTAAATGGATTTAAAAAGTATTCCATTAACTCTGCATTGATCTAGCTTTGATTGATACGTACAATAAATTCCATGCACACCGAATGAAATGCACATGAGAGATATTTCCCACACCAAATTGCATGCTCAGGCTTTCTTTTAATCCTGCAACCACTACAACAAATTAACGCAAACACTTGATTAACCATAATATGCATGTGATCATCCTTCCACCTAGAGTCCGCCATTCGAGGATCATTGAACTTAAATAAAAGAAGTTTAAACATTGATTAATTCACTTTAAGAAATTTGATAGTCTAGTAATTCACCACCATGAATCAACTTTCCTTGTCCAAGACCACAAGCTAGATTGGTGTTTCCATTAGCAATATGGTGTAAAGTACGTAGAGCATGTAAACACTATACATCTAATAACTCTTTTAGTAAATGAAATATTATTCTGGTTATTCGAGTTAAAGGGCAATCTATTGGTGCATTCTTGAAGAGAAGGTGACGAATAATAATCATGGAATCTCCTACTATAAGTAATTTTGATATGTTTTTCTTTAAAGCTAGCATAAGGGATTTCCAAAGAGAAAAGGGATTTCGCTTGATTGTTCCTGTTTTCTCCCAGTCCCCATGAATATTTCTGCTTATGGAGTTGTCCAAGGTCAAATATCACCCCCCTGATAAATTTGTGAACCATTCATATACAGGTAAATGAGAGCAATTGAGAAGTAGAATTATGCAGTGGACTATCAAGAACAATGTAAAGTGAACAAGACAAATTTGAGACAAATCTGATAATATTTGATCAATTAATTACAACATTAATATTCATTCATCCCAACAGTAATACAATGGTGTTACAATATGAATAATTTGAATCATGTGGATAATATTAGAATCTACCAACTAAATCTGACTGACTGGCTAACTCAGTGTGTCTAAATCACTGCATGGGAGCCATTGGTCTAACTGCTGATGTCTAAATCAGTCTACAATTAGTTAAACTAGTTAAACCAGTTAAACTGATGAGGCAGGTGGAAAAAGGCGCCACTTCCCCATGCAACCATGCAAAACTGGCGCTAAACTAACTGAGAGTGATCTAACTGATTGTTACTAGAGGTTGACTCAACATAACTACCTACCTACCACAGCCAAGTGATGGAGGATGTTGGTGTCACTCATAGTGGCTCCTAGAATTTAGAGATTGGCACCAGTGGCAGCAAATGGAACTGCTGGCACCAGTGGCAACAATATCATGGTGTCACCAAACTCACCCAAATTACTCCTAAGTTAGGCAAGATGATCAAATAGAGTATATATGGAAAAGGGAGGATTATTTAGTCCTAACACCCCCCCCTTAATCCTAACTTGGATAACTTGGGACCTATAAACTAGGCCAAAAGCCGCCCATACAATCTAAAGAAAGAAAAGCTGCTTAATAGACTAAGGGAAATGGGGAAAACTTCATGGGAACCCCCCCCCCCCCCCAAAATAAGAAGTGAATATGGAAAACAAGCTATACTTAAGAGGAAATTTTCCTCTTTGGGTAAAAACTTGTAAAATTTTGCTGCAATTTGTAGCTCTATGGAGAAGCCATGCAGAATAATGGTTCTTCTCTGCATCAACATCCTGGGACAGTGCATGTGAACCTTTCCATATTCTTATGATCTGCTGAATGTTTCTTTTGTTTCTTCTTTCTAAAGGAGGAATGGAATGATCCATTTTGTTCTTCAGTGGCCCAAATTGTGGATCCTTCGCTATCATCAAGTAGCATTTTCTTGGAAGTTTGTTGCACCACTATGTAGGTAGTGAAGCCATGTGAGAGAGCGCAACATATTCATTCTAATACTGGGACCTCGTTTTTCTTCTATCATCTGAGTCCCCATCATCATTCCCAACTTCTTCAATGAGATTTTTCATCCCATTTAGGCTTCTTATTCAGAATAGGAGTTGGATCTGGATCTAGATCATCTTGAGGTACAATCTCAATATCAAGGTCATGTTGATCTTGTTCCTCATCTTTTGAAACTGAAATCTTAGACAACATATCATTATCTGCAAAAGAAGATGAAAGAGAGTTTATACCTCCCCTTTCGAATGGCTACTGAGATTGTGTTGGAGCTGAGTATGGCAGCAAGTTTGAGAATTCACATGCCTTGGAGGCATGGTTTGCAACACCCTTCGCTATAATCTTCCTAGTTGAGATATCTGATATCTCCACTGAGTCAGGACCAAATACAAATTACTTTGGTGAGCCTGTATGTGTCATATGATAAACAAATAACAAATTTGCTGCAATAAATGGCACATAGAGTACATTCTTGAACTCACCATGCTGTATTTTAACAGAATCTCTACTTGCTGTTGGGATCTGTGAATTATCCCCCATATGAATGCGAGGTCCTCCTGAGAGATCCAGAGTAGTGAAGGATTCTTTGGAGGCAACCATGTGGTTGGATGCTCCAGAACCTATCAAGTAAGCCTTCGACTGAGTGAAGCCTGCTTTCAAAGCCTGGAACCTCTCATATTCTTCAGTCTCCTCTCTAGTTTCAGACATCTATACACCTTGTGGAAGGGAAACACTTTTTTGTTCAAGGATTGTTTTAAACTAGTGGATGGTCTTCTTCATGCACCAAATCTATGGATGAAAGCCTCTCATACCGTATGGACACTTAGTCTTCTCAAATTTATTATTTTTCTTGGAACCTGAGGCCCCATCAAAAGATCTCTGATTCTCCTTTGGATTCGAATCAGTGTTTTTGGTATCCTTCCCTTTGTTCTTCCCTCTTTCTTATGCATTATTTGAGTCTATCACTAAGATTTCTAGGTTCTTGGAGGTTTGAAGCACTCCCATTTGAACCAATTTATATTTCTCTTGTATTAAGGACTCAACAAAAGCATCTAGAGAAGGAATCTTCCAATTAGGGAGGGAAGCTCTTTCGAAATGGAATGTAGAGACAAATACTGAGTACTCAAAGCCAAGATTGCTTAGTACTAACAACACAAGATTCTCATCTTGACTCTCTAATCCACATTGTTTGCATTACAGTAATAGTGACTTGTATTTTGTGAAGAATTGTTGAATAGATTTGAAACTATTGGGTTGTATAGCAATGAGCTCATTCTCCAAAATATTACCTCGAAGCTCATCTTGTTTTCCAAACAAATATTCAAGTTTATCCCAATATTCCTTTGGAGTCCTTAGTCCCTCAAGGTGGAACAAAATATCTCAGGAGATATGAGTACACATGAAGTCGAAGGCCTAATCAAGCCAATTCAAAAATGTGTTCTTCTCAACATATTGTCAGGGCTCAGTTTCTCTTCCCATTGTCACCCTAAATAGACCAAGCTTGCACAAGGAAACCTACATATCTGCCCTCCAATCAGAGTAATTCAAGGGTGTAAGGATTCGGGGTACGAGAGCTGAAGAATCCATATTTCCGTATGCTGAATAGTCAATTCCTCAAGAAGTTACATAGATACCTGTAGATAACACTGCAAAAACCAAATTCAAATCACAATCCTATTAGTTTCAAGCCTTTCCACCTCGACATGTACACTTTCTCAGAGTTCGTCATACCTGGATATACTTCTCTGGACAAAATATAGAGGGAGCAAGGCTATCATTCCAGGATTTATGTGGAAACTTAGCTGCTTTTGGTGTACAATGGAGACCGCACAAGACTTGCTGCTAGCCCAAACAAGGCTCTGATACCATGTTAAATTTGTGAACCATTGATCTACAGGAAAATGAGATCAATTGAGAAGTAGAATTATGTAGTGGAATATCAAGAACATTGTACACTAAACAAGACAAATTTGAGACAAATATGATAAGAATTGATCAGTTAATTACAACATTATTCTTCATTCATCCCAACAATAATAAAATGGTGTTACAATAAGAAGAATTTGAATCATGTGGATACGATTCGAATCTACTGACTAAAACTGACTAATTGGATAACTCAGTGTGTCTAAATCACTGCATAGGAGCCACTAGTCTAAATCATGATGTCTAAATCAGTCTACAATTAGTTAAAGTAGTTAAACCATTTAAACTGATGAGGTATGTGGAAAACGACGCCAATTTTCCATGAATCCATGCAAAACTAGCACTAGACTAACCGAGATTTATCTAACTAATTGTAACTAGAGGTTGAATCAACATAACTACCTACCTACCAAAACCAACTGATGGAGGATGCTGGTGCAACTCAAAGTGGCTCCTAGAATATAGAGATTGGCACCAATCTCACCAAATGGCACTGACGACATCAGTGGCACCAATATCATGGTGGCACCAAACTCACCCAAATGACTCCTAAGTTAGGAAATATGATCAAATAGACTATATATGGAAAAGGGAGGATTATTTAATCCTAACACCCCCACACCTTCCACCCCTAGATTATTCTTTGCATCTCCATCGTAGAACAAAATATGACATCTCTGATTAGAAATACAATCAAATAGCTTAACCAATTATATTTGCAAAATGCAAGTTTTAATATCCTTAACCCTTATCTTCAAATCATGGATAATACATTGTGAATGCTCTAAAAGTTTTATAGACATTGTTTGTCTTAAATATCTAAATCTATGCTAGTTATTTGTTTTACTTTCCCTTTCACTCTATTTTCTTCTTGCATCATAGCCCATGCAGACCCTACACTTGACTTGATTTTTTGGTTTGGTTTTTGAAAATACACTCATTCTTATTAATCCAAATATTCCAAATTAAAAATAAAGGCAGATATTTCCATACCTGCTCTAGAAGGAGTTTATTGCACATTTTTTGGGATATTTTTGGTGCCAAATTACAAAGGACTCTTGCCAAGTACTCGTAATAGACAAATATATGTTAAGTTTCCTAAAAGCATGCATCCATAATTCAAAAAAAAATTCACATTGTAGGAAAAGGTGGCTGATAATTTATTCTTACTACTTACATAAAGGGCATTGACAAGAGCCTTGGAAGCCTATGCGATGAAGTTTATCATAAGTTAATATTTTTCCATGAAATAGAGTCAAAGTAAAGAGTTTTATTTTTGGGAGAGCATCATTTTTCCAGATGATATTCCATAATGAGTTCCTTGTGAGAGAACACCGATCTATATTATGTTATTATATCCTTCCTTGAATATATAATTACGAAACTTTGGTCCCCAAACCCTCCTATCTGTAATGTCCCCATTCAAATAATTGCATAGCAAGAAAATTCCATCAATCCTACTAGTTCCCTAGGTTGGGTGGAAACATTGGGAAGTTAATAAGAGAGCTAATAAATAGTGTTTAGACATTAGAAGGAGTAAATATTTATTTAATGGAGTTAATTAAATTAATTCAAGTGAAAAATCAAATGGCTATGGTGAATGGAGACACATGGAGACTATGGGGCCCACTAAAGCTAGAATTCCTATGTTAAATGGCATCCTCCTCTTGCAATCTCGAATCTATGGGAAGCCTAATGTTTTTGAATGGATTATAAGGTTAATATATTTGTCCATATACTTCATAGGTCGAATTTTTGATGAATTGTAACTTACATGGGGAGAGGAAGACCCAAATGGGAGTTTCATGGACACTTGGCTAGATTCCCCTTACATTTATGACATCTATGACACCAATGATGGCGATTCTATGACAGTTATGACACAAGTAAGATCTGTAGTCTGACATATGACATATCTGACATGTCAGGCCTGAATAGAGAATCTTAGAGGGTGCTCATGGGAGTTGGAGAAGGCCAAGATGCTCCTACTCGAATTTGGGAGAAGAGGGAAGGTGAAGAGAGAAGCCACATGGCATAGCATGAGCAGCCACACCAATTCGACTTGGATTTGGTTTATGGATGGATTTGGAACCTTAGAAGACAAATAATGTTTATAAAATGCAGGGATCATCCATGAGAAGTTCCTTTTGATCATTTGTGGAAATTTTTATTGTGAAGAGAGAGAGCTAGTGGATGACTAGTTCACGCCTTAGCCAATTTCGAGGGTGAAAGATTCCCATCCTAGTTGATGTTTGGAGAGGCCAATAAGGAAATTCATGGAAATTCAATGGAGTCATAAGTTACAGGTGCAATCTACAGCATCTCGTGGACATATCAATTTCAGCTTGTTCTTCCTTTCATCTTAAGTTTTCTCACCATATTTCAGCTCTATGGAGTGAGGCACACTTGGTGAGATATTCATCTCTTTGAGGGAGATTGTCTTGCTCCAGTATTTTGTATTATGATGTATATTCTCTGCTCTTTAAGTTCAGAAATCTCTCAGGTCATAATTCCAATAAATCTCATGTATTATTGCTCAATAATGAAGAAACAGTGTCATTTCCCCACTACCTTGTTGTAAAATCTTGTAATCTTGATGGATTCGAATGGATGTATAAAATATTGATGATTTATGAATGAATAATTAAATTATATTATTGGTTTCATGTTCAGTAACTGAGAATTTGTGGCCATTCGGTCAAATTTCATAGCAATTGGAGCAAACTACACCTCATTTCCCCAAGAGTCCAAAACTAATTTTTTATATTTGATTGAAAGAAGTGATAAAAGCCATGGGAGTTCGATTGGTTATGCATATGAGTCTAGGATAATGTCTTATACACATCCCCTGAGTCAATTTAATAATTTCATTGGGTTTCTGCACATTTGGGAAGCCATTTCTACCACTTACCCCTGGGGGGATTTGAACCCAAATTTGCCAGTAAAATCATCTATCTTGTTCAGAATTTAGTACAGACTTGCAGAAGTGATTGGAGGGACATAATACATCCATAAACATAATAATTAATTTATTATATCATTCATACACCTTCTCTGAATATTTGGGAGCAATTGGGATGATTTGGAGACCAAGACACTAAAACTAGTCAAGAGCCAAAATTGTGAAAACATTGGAAAATTGGGAATTTTGGTAAAAGTTTAAAAAAGTGACATTACAAGTGGTATCAGAGAATGGTATTGGAACCTGATGGTGTTAAAAAGGAGTCAAATAAATAAACCACCACCCTTAGAATCTGAATTGGAAGGTTCTCGGCTTGTAGAAGAAGAACTAGAAGAAAAAAGGTACCTTTGACTAAAGCTATGGCTCACGAGAAAGAAGACTACACTAAGGAGAAAATGGAGTATCTCAAACTTATAAAACCCATGTTTGAAGAAATATACAAGGACATGACCAAACATATAGCAAAAGGATTTGAATTGATGGCCTGTCAAATGGGAAGCAAAGGGATAATAGGAGATAGTGGTAGTTCACAATCAGCAGAAAATAAGACAATGGGTGAGCACATTTTCTCACGAAAAGGACCTCGTAATATACCCCATGAATTTCAGTGCACACCAAGGCCTACTGCAACTAAATTTCTTATTCCCATTGAAATTGATACAATAACAAAATAATGGGCTAAATTGGAAGAAGAGTGTAGGAGAAGTATAAAATTTGAGCAGTACTTCACCATGGCAAACAAACTCAAAAAGAAGGAGGAACATAAGTCTCTACACCAAGACAAAGAATTGAATTGTGCCATAGGTAAAGTGCCAATTCCTACTTTTGATGGTTCATCTCAGAGTTCTGCTAACACTTGGGTGCAAAAATTGGATGTGTATTTTTCAGCTGAATCCAATGGTGGAAGAAGATGCTTTAAAAATGGCTATTTTGAACTTGGATGGGGATGCCAATGAATGGTGGTTCCATGGCCTGAAAACATTGGGTCATGATCAGGGTAAAACATATGGGGAATTTGTTGACAGGGTATTAGAAAGGTTTGAGCAAAAATATCCAGAATTGTCTTTCAAAGAACTAGCACAATTGAAGCAGGCAGGGACTCCTATCGAGTATATGTTGGAATTCAAAAGATTATCAGTTAAGGTGGCTAATGTATATATGGGAAGGTTAGTATTTATGTTCACTAAAGGTTTGGCAGAGCCATTAAAATGTTTGTTCAAAGCCCACATGCCTACTAACTTAAATGATGCAATGAGCTTGAATAGAGATCTTCAAAATGTGCTTCCTAGAACAAGATTTCCTCCCAAGCCTAACTTCAGATTTGAAAAAAAGACTTGGAAAAAGGATGCACCTGATAAGAATTTTTGGAAAAGAGATACATCTGAAAAGAATAATAAATAAGTACAAAACATGGATGAAATTCGAAGGAAAAAATTGTGCTTCACATGCTTCCAACCATGGACACCGGGGCATAAATGTGCTAAAGGAAAAGCTCAATACATAGAAGTATTTTTTGATAATGATGAGTATGAAGGGGGTATGGATGAAGAAGGTAACATTTAATATCAAGAGGAGGCATATGAGACATCACCTAAAGAAGAAAAACAAGAAGAAAATCAGCCTTCAACGGACAAAGCAAGAATGGCAGTACTTTTAGCAGTGCCTCGCTATCACACTATTCGATACAAGGGTGTGGTATTGGGACAAAGAGCTTCAGTTTTGGTAGATGGAGGAGATACACATAATTTCATTGATGCATAGATGGTGGAGAAAAGAGAGATATGGAGTGAACCATTCGATGGATTCACAATTGTCATTCTAGGTCACAACACAATGCAATGCAACACATGGGTTCCAAAGCTGCAAGTCACCATAGGTAACTATACTTTTGTTGATATTTTTTATGTGGTTTATGTTGCTGATAATAATGTAGTCTTGGGAGTGCAATGGTTGTATTCTATAGGAGAGAATTCAGTAAATTATCAAATTCCTGAAATGAAATTTCAAGATTCAATAGGTGTACTAAGGGTTGTGAGAGGGAAACACACTTACCCAAAACAAGTAGTAAATTGCAATAGTATGAGATCTATATTGAGGCATGGTGATATATAATGGGATGTTGAATGTTATATCACCTCTCCCAAGTCAAAAATTAGAGTTGTTAAACACCCAAAGGAGATAGGGACACTTTTGTACAAATATGAAAAAGTTTTCAAAGATCTTCCACATGGTAGACCACCTGATAGGGGGGTTGAGCATAACATTGTTTTGGAGGATGGTACTTCACCCATTCAGATACCACCTTATAGACATCCAAATAAGTTCAGGGATGATATTGAGAAGGCCATTCAAAAACTCTTAGAGCTGGGACTCATTAGACCAAGCTCTAGCCCTTATGCTTCTTCAGTAGTGTTGGTAAAGAAAAAAGATGGAACTTTGAGGATGTGTATAGACTTTAGAGCTTTGAACAAGAAGACCATAAAGAATAGATATCATATTCCTAGGATTGATGAGCTCATGGATGAAATATTTGGAGATAATTACTTTTCCAAAATTGACCTTATATCTGGTTATCACCAAATTCAGATGAAGGAGGAAGATGTACAAAAGACTGCTTTTCGATGTCATTATGGTCACTTTGAGTTTCTTGTGATGCCATTTGGGTTGACTAATGCTCCAAATACATTTCAAGAATGTATGAATAGAATCTTTTGCAAGAAACTTAGATTTTTGTTTTTAGTCTTCTTTGATGATATTCTCATTTACAATAAAACTTGAGAAGATCACTTGCAACACCTAGAGATTGTGTTGAAAACTTTGCAAGAATAGTCTTTGTATGCTAGGATGTCTAAATGTGAATTTGGGATGAAAGACATATTATATCTTGGGAAAATTATTGGGAAAGATGGAGTGAAATTGCACATGGAAAATATCAGGGCTATCTTAGAATGGCCATCACCAAAAAACATCATAGAATTAAGATGCTTCATTGGAATATGTACATACTACAGGAAGTTTGTGAAAGGGTTCTCCAATTTGACTTCTCCACTCACTGATTTGACTAAGAAGGATACTTTCAAGTGGAATGAAGAGGCTGAAAAGGCCTTCCAAAAAATGAAATAGGTAATGAGTAGTTGTCCCATACTTGCATTACCTGATTTTTCTTTAGCCTTTTGTTATTGGATGTGATGCCTTAGGTGGAGGAGTAGGGGCTGTCCTAAAGCAAGGCCAAAACCCTATAGCCTTTGAGAGCAGAAATTTGCAGCCTCATGAAAAAATTTACTCCATATATGACAAAGAGATGTTGGCCATCATGCATGCCTTGGACAAATTCTGACAATACTTGGTAGGCAACAAGTTTGTGGTGAAAACTGACCACAATAGTCTAAGACACTTCCTTACCCAAAAGGATATAAATAAAATCCAACTAAAGTGGGTAATAAAGATACAAGATTATGATTTTTATATTGAATATGTAAAATGAAAGAATAACATTGTAGCAGATGCATTATCTTGAAGATCTTCTTTTTCTCTCATAGACATTGCTAAAAATTGGAAAGACATGCTACTAGTTGAATATGCCAAAGATAAGTTTGCTTGTGATGTATTATATGGACTCATGGGATATGATAACTACATAATTTTGAATGGGATGATATACTATAAGGGTATAATTTATTTGGTTCGAGATTCAGAGCTTAAGTACAAAGTTTTGCAGGAAGAACATGATTCCCCACTAGCAGGCCATCCGGGGATCTTCAAAACCTATAAGCAACTAAAGAAAAGGTTGTATTGGAAGGGGATGAAGGAATATGTTCAGAATTATGTGAATTAATGTAAGGTATGTCAGCAAAACAAATCAGAAATCACATACCGAGCTGGTTTATTACAACCATTGCCCATTCCAGAGCAAAAATGGGACAATATATCGATGGATTTCATCACCGGTTTGCCCAAATATTTGGGAAAGGATTGCATATATTTGTTAGTGGATAGATTGAATAAGTTTGCTCATTTATTTTCTGTTACATCATATTTTAGTGCTGCACAAGTGGCTGACCTTTTTTTCAAAGAAATCTTCAAATTGCATGGGCTCCCCAAGAGCACTGTGAGTGATAGAGATGGTAGATTCATGAGTGTTTTTTAGCAAGAAATTTTCAGATTGGTGGGCACTCAGTTGACTCCAAGTACAAGCTAACATCCCAAAACTGATGGAAAAATAGAGAGGGTGAATAAATGGTTGGAAGGGTACCTCCAAAACTATGTGGGAGAACAACAAAAAGCTTGGACAAAATGGCTACACTTGAGTTTTGCTACAACACCACCTTTCACATGTCAATAGGGATGTCTCATTTCAGAGAATTATATGGTTCTGATGCACTTACATTTTCTGATATGATATTTTGTGATAGTATAGCTCCAAAAGCTAAAGATTGGGTGGAAGAAAGCCAAGAAATTTTAAAGCTTTTAAAAGGCAATTTGCAGGTTGCCCAAAATCAGCAAAAACAATATGCAGATAAACATAGAGAGGAAAGGACCTTTCAGGTTGATGATTTAGTGTATTTGAGGTTACATCCATACAAACAAACATCTCTCAAAAGGAATGGAGCAGAAAAGATAAAGCCAAGATACTATGGGCCCTACAAGGTAATCCAGAAGATTGGAGAAGTAACATATGAGTTGGAACTTCCAGAAGGGAGTAAAATTCATAATGTATTTCATGTTTCTTGTCTCAAGAAATGTATTGGTCAGAAAATTTTCATTTCAGATACACTCCCTCCTTTGGATGATGAAGAACAACTCACACTTATTCCAGAAAAGGTTTTGAAGACAAGGGAGAGAATATTGGGGAGCAGAACAATCCAAGAATACTTGGTGCAATGGAAGGATCTACCAAGTGAAGATGCCACATGGGAAGAGGAGAATATTTTGCAGCATCCAAATCTGAAATTTCTTGAGGACAAGCAATATTGGTTGGGGAGGATTGTAATGTCCCCATTCAAATAAATGCATAGTAGGAAAATTCCATAAATCCTACTAGTTCCCTAGGTTGGGTGGAAACATTGGGAATTTAATAAGGGAGCTAATAAATGGTGTTTATACATTAGAAGGAATAAATATTTATTTATTGGAGTTAATTAAATGAATGAAATTGAAAAATGAAATGGCTATGGAGAATGGAGACACATGGAGACTATGGGGCCCACTCAAGCTAGAATTCCTATGTTAAATGGCATCCTCCTCTTGCAATCTCGAATATATTGGAAGCCTAATGTTTTTGGATGGATTATAAGGTTAATATACTTGTCCATATAATTCATAGGTTGAAATTGGTATGAATTTTAACTTACATGGGGAGAGGAAGAGCCAAATGGGAGTTTCATGGACACTTGGCTAGATTCCCCTTACATTTATGACATCTATGACACCAATGATGGAGATTCTATGACAGTTATGACACAAGTCAGATATAAAGGATGAAATATGACATATATGACATGTCAGGCATTAATAGAGAATATTAGAGGGTGCTTTGGGGAGTTGGAGAAGGCCAAGAGGCTCCTACTCGAATTTGGGAGAAGAGGGAAGGTGAAGAGAGAGGCCGCATGGCATACATGAGCAGCTACACCAATTCGACTTGGATTTGGTTTATGGATGGATTTGGAATCTAATAAGACCAATAATGTTTATAAAATTCAGGGATCAGCCATGATAAGGCCCTTTTGATCATTTGTCAAAATTGTTATTGTGAAGAGAGAGAGCTAATGGGTGACTAGTTCATGCCTTAGCCAATTTCGAGGGTGAAAGATTCCCATCCTAGTTGGTGTTTGGAAAGGAAAATTAGGCCTTTAAAGTAGATTCAATGGGGTAATAAGATACATGTGCAAGATACAGCATCTCATGGACATATCAAGTTCATCTTGTTCTTCCTTTCATCTCAAGTTTTCTCACCATATTTCAGCTCTATGGAGTGAGGTGCACTTGGTGAGCTATTCATCTCTTTGAGGGAGATTCTCTTGATCCAGTATTTTGTATTCTGATGTAGATTATATGATATTTAATTTCAGAAATCTATCAGGTCGAAATGCCAACAAATATCATGTATTATTGCTCAATAATGAAGAAACAATGCCATTTCCCCACTACCTTGTTGTAAACTCTTGTAATCTCGATGGATTCGAATGGATGTATAAAATATTGATGATTTATGAATGAATGGACTGTAATTAAAGTATGTTATTGGTTTCATGTTCAGTAACTGAGAATTTGTGGCGATTGGGTCGAATTTCATAGCAATTGGAGAAAACTACACCTCATTTCCCCAAGGGTCCAAAACTAGTTTTTTATATCTAATTGAAAAAAGTGATAAAAGCTATGGGAGGTCAATTGGTTATGCATATAAGTCTATGATAATGTATTATACACATCCCCTGCTTCAATTTAAGAATTTGAGTGGGTTTCTGCACATTTTGGAAGCCATTTCTACCACTTACCCCGGGGGGGATTTGAGCTCAAAATTGCCAGTAAAATCATCTGTCTTGTTCAGAATTTAGTACATACTTGCAGAAGTGATTGGAGGGACATAACACATTCTTTAAAATAATAATTAAGTTATTATATTATTCATACACCTTATTTGAATATTTGGGAGAAATTGGGCTGATTTGGAGACCAAGACACTAAAACTAGTCAAGAGCCAAAATTGTGAAAAAAATGGAAAATTGGGCATTTTGGTAAAAAATTTAAAAAGGGACATTACAGTATCACTATATGTATTTTTAGTTGGGGATAGTCCACTTAAATCTAGTTTCATTATTTCCCAGTGTTGATTTAGATCATTAGAGAGGTTAAGATATTTCCATTATTTCCATTGACATTTAGTATCCCATTCTGAAATGTCTACAAGGTTCTAAATTTGATTTCTCTTCATCCAATTCTAAAGAAGTTGTAGCTGAATATTATTTCCAAAATCCTTCCTATTAGATTATGCAAGGTCAATCTTGGGACATAAATAGTCTTCGCATAGATTGCACAAGAAAAATATAGAGAATAATAATTTCTATTACATAATGAGTTGAAGAACAATATGAGAAATCTTCCATACAATAATATTCACATTATGGGGGAATATATAATACAATCATCAAGGAATAATTCAAATACCTGAAGATTAAGTTGAATCTACTAACTTAGAATGACTTAGGAGCTAACTCAGTGTGGGAAAATCACCATTAGAGCTAACTATTGCAACTCTAGATCACTAAAATAGTTAATATCTAGTTAACCGAAGAGGGTAGGCTCACAAATAGTTAACTAAAGAGGGTATGTGAACAAATATGCCTATATTCCCTTGAATCATGCAAACTAGCGCTAGAGATAGTGGAAGTGATCTAACTAATGGGGATCAAAGAACAAATGGACATGACTGAATACCTACTGGAGTCAACTGTTGGAAACTGCTGGTGACACTCCGAGTGGGTTCCTAAATTATAGGGATTGATTCTTGGAGCACCAAAATGCATGTAGACAGACACAATAAGTGGTATATTTCTAGTAGATGTGTCCCTCATGCACTGGTGAAGTGATGAAGATCTCCTAAGATAGGGAAATAAAAAAATATACTAATGTGCTCAAAGAGAGGATTAATAATAATCCTAACACCCCCTTTTAATCCTAACTTTGGACAACCTGGGCCCTAGTAAATGAGACCAAAGGTCACCCATTACAATTTAAATGTAAAAAGTTATTTATCCATGTCAAATGAGGAAAAAGGAAAAATCACATGGGGAAAATCCTTCCTCCAAAAATTGACATGAGATACACCAAAAATAAACTACTTCAAATCCAAGTAGGTATGAACTTGGTTAGATGTATAGAGGGATTTTATTATTGGGAAGAAGAGGAATATGCTCAACTTGATAAGGAACATAGGTACCTGCATAATAGATTCTGGGACCATGTAGAGAAACTAAGATAATCTGATAAAAGAGAAAAAAGTCAGTGCTCATTTAATTTGATCTTGGAATCAGGTTCAAACGAGTCTTGATGTGCTTGATACTTCGAACCATGCGAAGTAAAATTAGCTCCAAATGAGAGGATCAAGCATCCAAGCGAATGCAAGAGGTATCCATCTTAATTTCTAGCACTGTGAGGAGATGAGAATGTGATTGAGTAGGAAGGACGAGGAGGCCTGAGACCATGGAGAGTGAATGCTGTTGTACAGGATAATTCACCTAATAACCTAGGTCTGGGGGGTTACCAACATACTCATTACTTGCAGACAATTTGACTGTAAAAGCACAGAATAGGAAATAGGAAAGTAGCAGGACTTACTTGTATTAAACGAAGGCTGATCCTTGCTATCTTCTTCCTCTCTGATCCACTTCCAAAGTCTCCAGGATAATTCCTCCTTCACCTGTTAATAAACACTCTTCCAGATACAAGGTAATTCATATATATAGATGCAGGTTAGGCAAATCATATATCATATTGAAATGTAAACATTTACCAATCTACAAGATATGAAACACATATGGAAGAAGTAATATCTTTATTAACAATAATGGAAAGAGTTTAGGTTACAACCCAATGTCTGAACAAGGACTCCTCTGTCACCAAAGGACTCTCAGTTTCTCTGCTCCAAAGATTTCTGTAGACAATCCACCAGCATAACTTTGCTCTCCAAGTATGATTATCTAACACCCTCCCCAAGGCCTCTATTTATATGGATGAAATGAGACAGTTCTTGAAGGTTAGGGAGGTTGTGGCAGTTAAGAAGATTAAGTTAAATGAGTAAACTAATCTTCCATTAGCGTGTGGTTTTATGTTTTAATGTTGAGGAAACCATTCGCGGGTCTGTAGTAGAGAAACCCGCGAATGATTCGCGACAATATAGAAGAGCAACCCGCGAATACAAGGATTCGCGACTTGCTGTATAGGAGACTCGCGAATGATGCGCGAGTTGTCAATATAGAGAGTTGCGAATACAACTCAACATGGCAAAATGGCAAAGTAAACAGCTGGGTATATAGGGAATGTACTTCATCATAAGCCAAGATATAGTGAATATGGGCAACCTCAATCCATAAGTGTCCTTTTGTGTGCCGACATGAGGGATATCAGCACTCGGACGGAGAGGTGCCATTCAGGTGTAAAACAGATGCCCCCTAATGTGTGAGGTCAGAGGGGAATGATGGCCGAAATACATTATAATATTTAACTCAAGAGAAAACTCAGAAATCCAATGGAGCAGAAGGAGTACCTGAAACAAATATATAGTAATGTCATATACAAAGTTATATCTGAGGATGATATGTTCAATTTACTGGAACACTAGCTCCTTTACAATATTTGAGTACATCATATGATACGGGTAAAAACCACGTATTTACAAAGGTGGATCGAAGCCACAATACAATAATGATGAGTCTTCAAAGATCTGGAAGCTGGATATAGAAATGGAACATAGTCTTGCGCAAATTAGTTCATGAGTGAGGAACTAAGGTCTTCATAAAAGATCCCAAAGAACCAGTACAATCCAAGCCATGTGAATAAGGGTAAGCTGAAGTCGAACATGGAAAGGATTCAACAGTTTGTCAACCAATAGATGATAATTGACAACTGAAGCAAAGGAGTTCACCAATGATGAAAGTGAATCCAGAGGTACCATCGTCAAAACTCTAGGTCTTCGTCATCAGGAAATACTAAAACGGAACCATACTGTGATAAGGAAGGCAATAGATCCTCCAACGGATCACAAGAGTGACTAGGAACTGGGAAAAAGAAGGGAGACACAAGTAAATGGATAACATATATAATAGTGATGGGATCAGGTGATAGATCAAACATTAGGTATAATCCTTGAACAGTGAGCACGACACAGAGATGACCCAAGGCAGCATACAATGGATAGATAGAACAACTAGACTTATCTGTCATGTAGGAGACATGATCAGATTCCCCAGGTATAATGGACAAGAGGAGGAGTCAAAACTCAAAGTGATAGCTGAACACAAGTGTATACTGAAACATGGATATCAGAAAGCAAAGAGTGCTATGTTCAAGGATGACATGCTGCCATTACTGAAAACAAGAGAGAACTTCTTCCTTACCTTCCCTGTTAAGTTTTAACGAGTCCAGGAAAGCCAACTCGGTTCCCTCTTCATTTTTTAACAAGCTTGAAGAGATGGGAAAATAATGCTTGATACACTGATCCGTGGATTTAATGAGCCCGAACTAGTACATGCTCATGCGGTATTTTCACATTTAGAGAGTCTGAAAATGCCAAAGAAGACTCCATGGGGGTCCTTTTTCATCCAATTTAGTCTCTTGAGGCCGAAAAAGTATAAAACAAACCACAAAAGAACTCTCTTAACTTCCAAAGAAGAAAAGGTGAACCTTTTTCGTACTTAGTCGGGAAGGTCCGAAAAAGGTTAAATTACCACCTACCCAACGCTCCTTCCATAACATCATAAAATAGCTTGAGTTTTATGAGTGCGAAGGAAAGCAAGATCACTCGGAAAGATCCATTTGGTTACGAGAAATGGGGCTTACAACAATAAACTCGTTGCTTTGTTCTTGAGTGTTTAACGAGCAT
>LPNX010400736.1:77466-93951 GCA_001517045.1 Pseudotsuga menziesii
ACTGACAGAAAGCAGACTGGAAAGATAGAGTCTAAGACCCTGATCACTGATCTAGACTCAGGCACTCTCACCCACAACACAAACAGGCCAGAAAACTTCAAGATGCAAACAGTAAATAAAACAAGTAAAAAGGGACTCAAGGGCTTTCAAAAGCACTAAGATATGATCACCTGAGACATTCAAAACAACTCTACAACACTCTTAAAGAAAATATTCTCAGAAAACAGGACTTGTAACAGGAAAAAGAACAAGCAAACTTTCACACAGAAATCCCAGTTTCCAGGAGTACTCGCGACTGTCAAGCAGTGCAAGTCACGAATGATTCGCGACTGTTCAGTGGAACAACCCGCGAATGCAACTCAATATTCGCGACTGTCCAAAAGGGCAACCCACGAATGGGTATAAAAATTTCTCAAAAACAGAGAAAAAGAACCCAGACTTTCAAATGCTGAAGTAATTAAGAAGCAGGATAAAAATCACAAGCAGACTTCAAGCAAACACTGGTCAGGAAAACAGAAAAAGACCTAAAGCAGACTAGGCTTCCCCAGCGGATTCGCCAGTTCTGTTGTACAGGATAATTCACCTAATAACCTAGGTCTGGGGGGTTACCAACATACTCATTACTTGCAGACAATTTGACTCTAAAAGCACAGAATAGGAAATAGGAAAGTAGCAGGACTTACTTGTATTAAACAAAGGCTGATCCTTGCTATCTTCTTCCTCTCTGATCCACTTCCAAAGTCTCCAGGATAGTTCCTCCTTCACCTGTTAATAAACACTCTTCCAGATACAAGGTAATTCATATATATAGATGCAGGTTAGGCAAATCATATATCATATTGAAATGTAAACATTGACCAATCTACAAGATATGAAACACATATGGAAGAAGTAATATCTTTATTAACAATAATGGAAAGAGTTTAGGTTACAACCCAATGTCTGAACAAGGAATCCTCTGTCACCAAAGGACTCTCATTTTCTCTGCTCCAAAGATTTCTGTAGACAATCCACCAGCATAACTTTGCTCTCCAAGTATGATTATCTAACACCCTCCCCAAGGCCTCTATTTATATGGATGAAATGAGACAGTTCTCGAAGGTTAGGGAGGTTGTGGAAGTTAAGAAGATTAAGTTAAATGAGTAAACTAATCTTCCATTAGCGTGTGGTTTTATGTTGAGGAAACCATTCGCGGGTCTGTAGTAGAGCAACCCGTGAATGATTCGCGACAATATAGAAGAGCAACCCGCGAATACAAGGATTCACGACTTGCTGTATAGGAGACTCGCGAATGATGCGCGAGTTGTCAATATAGAGAGTCGTGAATACAACTCAACATGGCAAAATGGCAAAGTAAACAGCTGGGTATATAGGGAATGTACTTCATCATAAGCCAAGATATAGTGAATATGGGCAACCTCAATCCATAAGTGTCCTTTTGTGTGCCGACATGAGGGATATCAGCACTCGGATGGAGAGGTGCCATTCAGGTGTATAACAAATGCTTAAGCTCCATAATCTGATATAGCTTCCAAAATATCCAATGATTCAGAAAATTTAATATTAGCAAACTCATAAGAAGAAACTGACATTGAATCCCCGACAGTGAATTTGAAAGAAACTTGAGGCGCTTGATTTTTCACACCAAAATTGATGAGATCAGTTAAAAGCATAACCGAGAGGACTTGAAACTATAAATTCAAACCAAATAAGGTGATAAAATATCCAAGAATGTGGAACAAAAGTCCCAAGTGCGCCATTGAGATGGCAGATGCACAATTTTCTCTTTCTTCAACAAAACTCTATTTATCGGTACTAGTGATCAAGCAGGAATTCACTAGAAGAATTGGATCTTTGAGGGTGAATGGATCACTTACAAAATATAACATTTCTTCCATAACATCCAAAATACCACTTCTCTGCACACCAGAAGCAAGATTGGAGAGAGAGAGGAATCGAATTTCTCTTAATCTCCTTGAGTAGTCACAGGAAAACTTTGCACAAAATTTAGGATAGAATAATCACTTGAGAATGACTAAGTGGGATGGAAGAAGATTTTTTTCTTCAACAATGGAGGGTTGAATATCCTATTCTGGAGAAGCTGCATGAAAACATGAGAAATCAAATTTCTCAAAAAATTTGATAGCAGCAGCAGCAGGAGTCTCATCAAGGATACTTTCACAAATTCGAGTTGAATGAACAATTTCTTCATCTTGAAACTTTGTACCTACACACAACTAGAAAGAAAATTTATGTAATACAAATCAACCTCTTCTTCGATAATGAGCACAATCTTTGGTGCATCAATGGAAGTATCTACGGGAGATTAGAATAGCTTGACCATGATCTAATATCATATTAGATTCTAATAGGAAGAACTTGGGACATAAATAGTCTTCACATATATTACACCAGAAAAATATAGAGAAGAATAATTTCTATTACACAATGAGTTGAAGAACAATATGAGAAATATTCCATACAATAATATTCACACTATGGGTGAATATATAAAACAATAATCAAGGAATAATTTGAGTACCTGAAGAGGCAGTTGAATCTACCAACCTAGACTGATTTAGGAGCTAACTCAGGTGTGGGAAAATCACCACTAGCGCTAACTAATGAAACTCCAGATCACTAAAATAGTTAATAACCAGTTAATTGAAGAGGGTATGTCAACAAAGGCTCACAACTAGTTAACTGAAGAGGGTAGGTGAACAAAGGTGCCTATATTCCCTTGAATCATGCAAACTAGCACTAGAGACACTGGAAGTAATCTAACTAATGGGGACTGGAGAACAACTCGACATGACTGAATACCTATTGGATTCAACTGCTGGACACTACTGGTGACACTCTGAGTGGGTTCCTAAATTATAGGGATTGATCCCTGGAGCACCAAAATGCATGCACATAGGTGCAGTAAGTGGTAGATGTCTAGTAGATGTGTCCCCCATGCCCCGGTGAAGTGATGAAGGAATCCTAATATAAGGAAATAAAAAATATACTAATGTGGTCAAAGAGAGTATTAATAATAATCCTAACACTTCCTTCCAATAATGATATCTTCCCAAATTTGTATTCTACTTCCATCACTAGGAAGACATGACACTTGAGATTTGACAATACTAGCAGAAACCTTGCATAAAGTCCAGATTGAAGTGCACTTATTGTTATTAAACTCTTTGTTGAATAGTTTAATATGATAAAAAGAAATATACTTCCTTACTATAGCATTTTTCCCACCATGCCTCTTCTCTAGTGGCAATGTTCGAAAGGATTTTAACTCCAAGAACTTTATTTAGAATCCCAAAGTCCCTTAGTTCTAAACCACCTTTATTCAAAGGAGCCATAACTTGATTCCAGTTAATTAAGTGAAATTTTTTATTATTCACTTTCCCCCCGGCCACAAAAACATTCTAAGCAATATGTCAATATTATTTGTTACTCCTAGAAGCACATAAAGGATAATGTGAACCTGATCAAGAACCACTCGACCTGGCATGTTTAACCAATGAGTACTCCATTACTCCATTATCTTGTGTATGTTTTTGACAACCATTTTCCAATCCAAAGATTGATATCTTCCATGAAAGATAAGGATTCCTAAATATATGAACGAACTCCAATCAAATTTTGACAGAAAGCCTAACTTACTGGCGATGTTATTTAGACAGTGAAGCTAGCACATTCCACCCATAAACACAACATTTATGTTTGTTATCTTCTCCACCTGTATGCTATAAGTATCTATCCATAATGACATTGAATCTCTCTGCTATAACTACTGAAGCACCATCTAATAGCAGGGTGTCATCTGCAAACTGGGAATGGTTGATTTCCTTGATGCCTCTAGCTATTCGAATTACAGGAAGATTACCTTGAGTCCTTTATTGTTATTTATTTTTTCTAAGAGAATGATAAATAAGAATATATAGAAAGGTATCAACCCTCTTTCCCTTTAAAACAATCAGTGGGTCAGCCATTAACCAGAGGAGATATCCAAGGGTTAGATATATAAGCTTGATTCCAATTTATGCTTAAATTTGAGAAGCCAAATTTCTTGAAAACTAAGAAAAGGGAGCGTCTCACTTGATTAAAAGAACTGGCCATATCCATTTTTATCACCATAGCTTGCTCTTTCCAAACCTTACTAGAATGAATCGCTTCTTGCACAAGGATAATTTTATCAAGAATTTTACTTTTAGAGATAAATCCTCCTTGTTTACCTAATATCAGAAGAGATAAAAGTGGCTTGACATGGTTTTCTAGAATCTTTTCTATAGTTTTGTATGAGGAGCTACATAAGGAAATGGGACCGAACCTTGAAAAGGTTTCTGGATTCTTTTCTTTTGGTATTAAGGACATAAATGAAGAATTTGTGTTACCTCCTAACTTACCTTTATTTAAATACCATTTTATCATTTTATGGAGATAAAATTTGATTAGTCCCCAATATTTTCTATAAAAGGAGATATAAAATCCATATGGTCCCGGGGCTTTGTCTAGATCAAATCCCAAAATTGCTGAAAGGACCATCTTTTCCTCAATTTATTTACTTAACTCTAAATTATCCATTTGAGTGACTAAAGTAGGAATTTTGGATAACATTTAATTCGTTATATCCTCATTTATTCATTCTTGACCGATAAAAGCTTTTTAAAATCCCAAAAATCCTCGACTTTGATTTTTTTATAATATAGAAGTTGGCAAGATTGTCAACTTGTAATTTCTTTGACACTATTCTTGCACCTAGATCTTTCCTTCCCGTGGAAAAAAGGTTGTATTCCTATCACCTAATTTCAACCATGAGAGTCTAGATTTTAATCGTCAATTCTCTTCCTCTTTTCTATAGAGTTTTTTAGCCTTATATTAGTTTCTTGTTCGTAGCTCAAGAGTGAGATGTTCTTGTTCTATCCGATTTCTAATTGAAACTAAATTATCATATATCTAATTTTTTTTCCACAAAATAATCGATATAGCTCTTTTTTTACCAATCATTTATAGTACACTTTACAATTTTAAGCTATGTTTCCCATATGAGGCTTAGGGTTCCTTCCCCTTCGTTTTTCCAAGTAGATTTTATTACTTCATTAGCCTCATGATGATTAAAAAAAGAGTATTGAATTAAATGGAAGAGGAACATAATTTTATTTTGTAGATAATAAGAGACGTATTGGCTTATGGTATGAGACATCTAAGGAATTATAAAGGAGGATATTCCTAGAAGTTACTACTAATTAAAATTATATCTAGTATGGCTACAATATTTGTTGAACCCATTTGGGTATTTTTTTCTCTTTTCGGTTTTATATCAATTAAACATAATTATGATATAATATCCTCAATATTTTCTCTTGATACATCCCAAACACTAGATCCTCCCCTCTTCTCCTCTGAGGATAAAACCATGTTTAAATATCCAACAACCATGCAATTACCATCCTCTAATATGTACTTTTCATTCATTAAAGTTTTCCAACAATCATCATTTTCTTTAGAATGAGTTGGGACATACATATTGAAAACTTTGAAATGCTTTTTAGATTCTATTCTTACCAATTCTGTGTAAGGCTAGTGTTGATTTTGAGTCATAATTATTAACTCGAGCTTATTGTTGTCCCATAGAGTGAAAATTCCTCATGATGCACCTCTTTAATTGAACACAACACTATTACTTACTTTCCACTGCACCTATCCTATATTCTTCATAACTTGATCCTGCAATTTAGTCTACTAGCGAAGGAGGATCAAAGGGTTTTCCATCTTGATGAAATGTCTGGCAACTTCGTCTTTTACTATACTTGCCATCCCTCTATAGTTCTAAGGGATTTTCTTCATTATTTCATTGATGGTTTGGTGAATCCCCCCTTTTGCAATATATCAGTAATCTGAATTCTTGCTCCTTTAACCTTATTTATCGATGTCAATGAACGATCCAAGGTTGACTAAATCCCAACCATTTTTTCCTGATTTGTTACTTCCTCGTGCACTTCTTTCCCTGATTTTATCCCTTTCTGATTGGATTTTTCTTCCCCCTTTCCCACTTCTCGCTCCTCTTTTGTCAAAGGTTTTTTCCTTTCTTTCTTGTTAACACTCTTGCTGCTATTCTCTTTGTTTCCTATGTTCCTTATCCTTCCTCTAACAGGTCCATTGGATATTCTTCTTTGTTTCCTTATGAGGTGGATAAATTAATTCCATATATGATACATGGAAGTATAGGATGGAAATAATACCTAGGCTCTTCTACCTCAATGAAGCTACGAGGGGCATCCTGATGAAAATTCACTAGTTGATCTTAGTCGAAAAGTGGGGATCAAAAGATCCCTTACTTGTGAAGCTGTAACCTCTACTGAACTACAAGGGGTTTCTTGGTTGAGAGATTCAAACCTATTGTTTGTAATGATTGTATTGCTTCTAATCACGGCCAAAGAGGAAGAACAAGGATTATCTTTAACATTTAAAGTTAAATATTGCTTGGATTTATTACTTATTGTTTTTCAATTTTCTTTCTGCTTCTAGGGATCATTGACTACATTTCCAACTTTCTTGCAATCTCTATCCAATGACCATATACATGAAATGATTTGCACTTAAAATGAATCTGTTCATAATTTAATTGTTGACAATGGCTCCAATAATCCAACACCATATGGATTGCTTTAGGTATCCCTTTCTCCAAGTATACCTCCACACAAATTATTGCACACTGAAACATACCTTGCTTAGGTTTTTCTTGATCAATGTATTTCCCTAGTGTAGTAGTGAAGAGGGAGATGAGGCATTCTTACCCAAACTAGAAACATAAAATGGCATGTTTGACTGAGGATAAAAGTCAGGAGTACACCTATTAAGGTACACACCTCTATTGTTGAAGAATTATAGTTTAGCTCTAAATATTAAGTATCCGTCCTCTTTGAATTCAGATAGAAACTCATAAAAGCCTCTTCCATATAAGTAATGAGTCATTCTACCAATTATGAGAGGTTCCCATTTTTTCCGAATCTATATCTTCATGGATATGGGAGAAGGATATATGACAATAAATTTCCCAATTAATCCTTGCTCAGACATAGCCAAAGCCTTCTGTCTAGCTGTTGTGGCGAGTAAAGCCTCTAGAATGGCCAATTTTTTTAATGAAACGAGAGTATTTTGACCTAGAAACCAATTTTTGTGAAGAAGTGATTAGATATCTGAGACAACTTCATCAGGGGTTGGGGGTGGTAAATCTTCACCAACCGACTCCATTTTTGAAACCCTGGTTGATATAGTGATTTCTTGATGTGTTCTTGGAGCGATTTCTCTTTTCCTAATTTGAACCATGTTTTTTTTTTCCGCGTGGATCAATATGTTAATTGTTAAATTTGAGAACCATAGATCTATAGGACAATATGAGAGATATTGGAAAGGAATTATGCAGTGGAATAATTAAGATCAATATACACTGAGTAAAGAATTGATGACAGAAATTTCAGATAAATCAGACAAGAATTGTTCAGATAATCACAACATTAATATTCATTAATTAATTATTAATACAATGGTAGTATGATAAATAGAATTCGAATGTTGTGGATAGGATTCGAATCTACCAACTCTAACTAATTTTTTAGCTAACTCGATGTGGAATTTCACAATTGGAGCTCACTAGTTTAACTCTGGATGTCTAAATCAGTCTACAATCAGTTAACTGATGAGGTAGGTGCGGGATAAAAGGCGCCACACTCCCTAAACGTATGCAAAATTGGAAATAGGATAATTGATAATGATCTAGTTGATTGTAACTGGAGGATAACTCAACATAACTTCTTACCTACCACATCCAATTGAAGGATGTTGCTAGTGGAACTTAGACTGGCGTCCTATAATGTAGGGATTGGTCCCAGAGGCACATAAACTTATGCATGAAGATGCAGTAAGTGGCATATAACCTCTAGGTGTGTCCCTCATACTCTAGTACAGTGATAATAACTCCCTAAGTTAGGAAAAATGACCAAATAGACTATATTGGAAAAATGAGGATTAATTAATCCTAACAATCCCCCTTAATCCTATCTGTGGATAACTTGGGCCTTGGAAAATAGGCCAAAAGTCACCCATACAATCTAAATGAATACAAAAATGCTTAATAAAATAAGGAAAATGGGAAAACCTCATGGGAAACCCCCCCTCAAAATAAGCAGGTAATTAGGAAACAAGCTTGCTTCCATACATAAGGTAATTTTTTTCTCTTCGAGCAAAAACTTGTGAAAATATTGCTGCAATCTGCAACTCTATGGACCACTAATGGAGAATCTTGGTTCTTTTATGCATCATCATCCTAGGAATGTGCACGTGAACCTCTCCATATTCTTCCAATATGATGATAGAAAGGATAATGAATACTGCCTTTGTCTTTTCTTTTTGGAGGAATTGTGACTTGATCCAATTTGTTCTTCAGTGGGACGAATTGTGGATTAGTCTTCACCATCAAGTAGCATCTATTAGAGAGATTATTGCACCTCACTAAAGGAAGTGAAAGTGAATAAGAGAGAGAAACACGTCCATTATAATACTAGGACCTCATTCTTCATCTGTCACTTGGATCCCCAACAACATTCCCAACTCCTTCAATGAGCCTTTGGGCCCATTTAGGCTTAGTCCACTTATTTGAACTATGAGATGTATCTGGATCTATATCCTCTTGAGGCTCAATCTAAATATCAAGAACGTGCTGATCTTGTTCCTCATCTTCTGAATCTAGAACTTTAGATAATACATCATTAACAAAAGGTGTAGATAGAATGTTTTTACCTCCCCTTTTGAATGGCTGCTAAGGTTGTCATGGATCTGAGTATAGAAGAAAGTGTGAGAATTCATATGCCTTGGAGGAATGATTTGCAACACCCTTAACTATAATATTCCTAGTTGAGATATCTGTGATATCCACTGATTTAAGGCCAAATACTACTCACTTTGGTGAGCCAGTATGTATCTTGTGGTATACAGATAACAAATTTTCAGCTAAAGAGGGAACACATAGTACATTTCTAAACAATCCATGTTTTAACTTGATAGAACCCTTTCCTTTAGCTCTAATTTGAGTATCATCACCCATGAGAATACTCGGACCATCTGTAGTTTGTAATGAAGAGAATGATTTTTTGGATGCAACCATATGATTGGAAACTCCTGAATCAATGAGGAAGGCATGTGATTTTGAACAGCTAGCCTTCAGTGCATGGAATCTCTCATCATGATATTTGGAATTTTCTCTAGAGTCAGTCTTCCTTACGCCTTCAGGGAGGGAAATATTCTACTGCTCAAGGATTTTTTCCATTTGATCAATGGTCTTCTTTATTCAAGAATTTTTTGGACGAAAGCTTTTCATACAGTAGGAACATAGAGCTTTCTCAAATTTCTTCTCCTTATTGGAACCCAAGGTTCCATCTGAAGATTTATGATTCTCTTTTGGCTTTGAATCAATATTTTTGGTCTCATTCCCTTTTTGTTTCCCTCTTGCTTTCGCATTGCTAGAGTCCCCAACGAAGAGTGCTTGATTCTTGAAGCTTTGAATCACTCCCATTTGAATCAATTTGTCTTGCTCCTGGATCAAAGAATTTGCAAAAGCATCTAGAGAAGGCATCTTCTAATTTGGAATGGAAAGTAGAGACAAAGACTGATAATTATGAGCCAAGCCTGCTCAGAATTGATAGCACAACCTGCACATCTTTCCTTTCTATTGCGCATTGTTTGCATTGTAGTACGAGAGCTTTGTATTTTAAAAATAATTGTTGAATAGTCTCGAAACTGCTGGGTTGTAGTGCAATGAGTTCATTCTCCAGAATATGGCCTCTAAGCTCATCTTGTTTTCCAAACAAAGATTCAATCTTGTCCCATGCTTCCTCTAGAGTTCTGAGTCCCTCAAGGTGAAACAAGATATCCCCATAGATGTGGATGCACATGAAGCTGAAGGCTTCATCTAGCCGGTTCAAAAACTTGGATTTCTCAACATACTTCTAGCGCTCAAATTATCTTCTCATTGTCATCCTAACTAGTCCCTTGTTTCACAAGGCCATATGCATATATGCCCTCCAATCAATGTAATTGAAGGGAGTAAGGATTCTGGGTGTACTAGCAGAAGAATTCTCCATTTCACTGTATGCTAATTGGTCAAATATTTCAAAAGCTACATAGGTACCTGCAAAAAATCAATGCAAAACAAACCAATTAACAATCATATGTCAATTCAAACCCTTCCACCTCGAAATGTGCACTTTTCAGAGTCCTTCACACCTGGATAGACTTCTCTGGACATAATCCAGAGGGAGCAATGCTATGATTCTAGGAATTATGTGGAAACTCAGCTGCTTCTGGTGCACAATGGAGGTTTCTGAGGTTCACTGCTATCCTGAACAAGGATATGATACCATGTTAAATTTGAGAACCATAGATCTACATGCCAATATGAGAGCTATTGAAAAGTAATTATGCAGTGGAATAATTAATATTAATATACATCGAGCAAAGAATTCATGACAGTAATTTCAGATAAATCAGACAAGAATTGCTCATCTAATCATAACATTAATCTTCATTAATTAATCAGTAATACAATGGTATTTATACAATAAATAGAATTCGAATACTATGGATAGGATTCAAATCTACCGAATCTAACTGTCTATTTAGCTAAGTCAGTGTGGAAAAATCACAGTCGAAGCTCACTAATTTAACTCCAGATGTCTAAATCAGTCTACAATTAGTTAACTAATGAGATAGGTGGACAAAAGGCACCACACTCCCTTCATGCATGCAAAAATGGTGCTAGTCTAACTGACAATGATCTAACTGATTGTAGCTAGAGGATAACCCATCATATCTACTTACCTACCACAACCAACTGAAGGATGATATTGGTGGAACTCAGAGTGGGCTCCTATAATGTAGGGATTGGTCCCATAGGCACATAAACTTATGCATGAAGATGCAGTAAGTGGCATATAACCTCTAGGTGTGTTCTCCATACTATAGTACAATGATAATAACTCCCCAAGTTAGGAAAAATGACCAAATAGACTATATTCGACAAAGGAGGATTAATTAATCCTAACATTAATATGTATAGTACCCACCAAAAAAATACCAATGTTTAAAAAAAACTAACAAGGACAAGTTTTAGCAGTGTTTTTAAAAATTTAACATTAAAATGGTGCACTTTATAGTGAAGCACACTAGTACATTAATGTGAATATTATGCACTAAAAAAACACTATCATTTAAAAAAATTGGCAAGGCTGAGAGATTTTAGCAATTGATGCAATTATTGGACTCATTGCAATAGATGCCTCATATATAAATGCACACAGACACCAAACATACAATGTCTACAAGAAAAACTCACATTTTGGAATATAAGAGAGGATTACACACTGATGTTAAATTTTGCAACCACATAAAACAAAATGGAAACCACAATAAAATCAATATTTGTAGTGTTACAAGTAACATGTAAATTTTTTTCTAGAATATACTATAAATATTAGTAGGAAAGATCTATTAATTTGTTTTTTAAAACTATTAGGGGAAAACAAAGTACTTATAATTTTTTCTATGTAGAGTTGTAGGTGATCCACAATACCTTACCAATTTTGGATCTTTAGAAAAATTTCACCACTCTGAAGTCTTCCATGGTAATATCTCTTGTAGAATTTTCCCTCGAACTTTTGGGAAAAAATTGAGATAATGATTAGATTTTCTTTTATAAACACATTTTTTGCAAATCACTTTTCAAAAATAAAATTCCCACGCATTTACCTACTGGATATTTACGTGCATTGATGAAAAATGTGTGTGAAGTTCCTCTTTTAATATTTCTATTTTTGGTGCATTTTGGGTAAAACACACCAATGTGTTCCATAAATAACACAATACCATATATTAACTAGAAAAAAATCAAATGCAAACCTTTTCTATTATATCTTAGTGGATTATTTATTAAGTGGATTTTTTTACGTATGTTTTTCTCTATGCACATTTTTTTGGTGCACTAGTGTGCTTTATTGTTCATAATGCATCAACATGACAGGTTGAAGCAAATGCACCATATAAACAACTCTCTGAATTTATATTTGATGTTAAAATGATATAAAGGTAAATTAAAGTACTCCATAGGATACATATGTTGTTTAAACTCACAACATATAATTAAAAAATTGTTCAAATGTATTTTTAAATTTAGATTGTTATACGCTTTACAAACTTTCTTTTAAGAGTGTAAACACATGTTGATTGTTTATTTGGCTCAAATTCAGGTAGAAAACATTATAATATCAAATGCTAATTCTTCATATTCTAGTTCATACCATTTTGTTCAAAGTTCAATTTCTCCCTTGTCGTTTGCAGTAAGTTAGGATTATAATTATATTTTGATCATCTAATTGAATTTATGTTATTTATGCATGTGCATGTGAATACTTATTTATTGAATTATAGGATCCTGCTTCGAGATCAAGTTCAGATACACAAGGTATTCCACCTGTCAAAAAAGTTGCAGAATCTTATCAAGAGAAAGGTACTGCAACCAATTGGTAGACGAAAATTGAAGTCCACTTTACCGTACTAATTACAACATGCCATATTCTAGCCATAATAGTGATTTGATGGTACTTATTCATGAGTTAGATCTCTTTTATGACACTCCAATAGTATGTGGTTGTTCAAAATGTCAAAAGTTGAAGGAGAACCCTCAGAGTGTCTCAATGACCCATTATTTTAATGATTACCCGGCCAATGTTCACGGTCTAATACCTCCTATTGTGGTAAAAAATCCAAATGGTGATGTACAAGACATGTATAAACAGTTCTATATGCTACTTTTTTGAAAATTTGGAAGCCAAAACAACTATGTTTCTCTTTAATTGACCAATGTGTCTCATTTTGTTGAGTCAACCGAGATTTCTAGTGATCTAAAGTAGGATATCAATACCATTCAAAACATATCTAATAGGAGATCCAAAAAATTATATGATTTGAGAGAAAAATGTCCAAATACACACCAAAGTCAGTTCAATTATTGTATGGTAGTAATGACCCCTCTCTTCCTATCCATTTGCAAAGTAAATACCAAACCTTTAGCAACCATGTTTTTTATGGCGCTTGGCCGTCTTCTCTACCTATGTCTACTATTGGAAATGAATTCTCCTTTTGTGGTAATAATTATATGCTTCATGTCTAAAATAGGTGTTGCAAATATTGGGTTGTTTATCCTTTCACATGTATTTTTTCCTCCCAAATAGTCAGTAGCACTTATGCCATTTTGTGGTCCTTTTTTTCATCGATATGATTGCTTAAATATTGTTAAATACAAACATCGAATTTCCATGTATAGTGGTGCATGAATGGTTATGCTTCTGGAAACTATAATGTAATATAAGAACCTATTATATATCAATGGTTAATCACACAGTCATGGGGACATTACAGGTTTCATAAATAGATATAGGTGCTCATTATTTAGTCCAAATTGTTCATTCGAAGAATAATGCAATGACAATGGGTTCTTTATGAAAATGAAAACATCTATATATTTCTATTGCATTCAATACATAGTTTGTCTCATAAATAACTATAGGTGCTCATTATTTAGTGAAAATTTTTCATTCGAAGAACACTCCAATCACAATGAGTTCTTTATAATAAGGACTACATCTAGAATTGTTGTCATGCATGCAATACATAGTTTGTCTCCTATTGATGAATTTTTAATAGACTATAACTTTCGTAGACGGATAAATCGCTCATCAAGGCACCTTGCATTAGGACTACCTTTATACATTCCCTTGGAATGTAAGAAAAATATAGTTGATTAATTATATCCTTTTATTTTCAATGGAGTTAATATAAACATATTGTTGAATATTACCTTTTGTTTTACAAATTGGTTGGTTGCAGATGTACTATTGGACAAAATTATTACGCATTCTAATAATATTTTAGTATGATGTTTGAACAAACTAATTGCATTGTGTTACCTAATATCATTAATGTAGTATTCAATATTTTTGAAATCAAATCTCTAATGACGAGCAACTTATATACCATCTTCCATTGCCACCCACTATGATGTCAAATCAAGAGAATGATGGAAAATGAGCACAACTTAGAGAGCCAACATACCAATCATGGTTGAATCAACCTATTCCATTCCCACAATGTCCTAAGTCACGTATTCCGTGTCTAAAACAATACAAATTCTTGATATGGTTGCAATAAAGGAAATGAAATAGAGGTTGGTATGGATTATTTCTTATGGGATACAATTTCCATGGAGGAAATGTTGTTAGATGCATTCCAACAAGATAAACTACGGGATTATGCTCATATCACTGATACCTTCTTCGAAATCCAAAAATGTGCACCCACCACCCCTCTCTTTGATCATGGCCAATCAAAGTCTACCTAACTAAGGATAATGATGTTATTATACAACTTGAAATAAATGTATGGTCTGTCAAACTCACGTTTCTTGACACTTTTTAGGAAACTTACATGAGTTCCCCTATATTTTCAAGATTCTTATCACACAATCAACACTAAAGATGGTAAACTTTAAGAATGTTTTATGACAATGTACAATTATATTTCCACCAACTGTATGTTATTGAAAGATAAGGTACTTCCTAGTAATATTGTGTTTCCTAGTAGTTGTGAAGAGGCAAAGAAAATGTTGAAAAGGTTGGATGTTTAGTACATATCATATATATTTGAATTGATTGTATTCTATACTATGGAGAATATGCAAATAAAGATATATTTCTAGAATGTGGGCATGCCAAGTACCCAAAAAAAACAAGGGTAAAGCACATGATCCTCCTTATTAAATATCAAGGCGCATTTCTATAATCTTAAGGATTCAAAATCTCTCTCATTGTAAAGAAATAGTTGTATTGTAGGGGTGGCATGCCTCACATAAAAGTGCACCAATAGTTATGTGAATCCAAAGAGATTCAATAACCATGAAGCATATAGAGGATACATGGTTGGATAAATCCAAGGATGAAGTATGGAGGCTTCAATTGAGCATAGCCATGGATGGATTTAACCCATATTCCCTCTAAAACATCAATTATTTAGTTTGGATAATAGTTGTGATCAATAACAGTATTCCCCCATGGTTTCCTTTGAATAATGAACATCTCATGTTGGCTATTATAGTCCCCAATAGAAGGCGAGTGAAGAATTTTATGTCTACATACAACCATTGATCAATGAATTGAAGGAATTATGGGAAGGGATACATGTATAGTATGTATCAAGACCCATTCCAATGGAGATGTCTTTTACAATGTATGGCATATGTGTGTACACCACACATGATTACCAAGGATTATGAGCATACTCCAGTAATCATGTTGTTTGATTTGTTTATATTCATAGGAATATTAATTTTCATAGTTAATTTGATGTAACTGTCTTCTTCAACGCTAATGTGCTATGTATACAATAACATCGTAGGTATTATAACAAGAAGCTATTATGGATGTAAATGTTGTGTACCTTCTATAAATTTTAGGTGGTCCAAATCCCAGTGGGATAGATCAAGTGGTCGAGTGTTGTAAGTTGTGAGCAGAAGGTCTCAGGGTCAAATCCCAGGTGGATATACATTGTTATATAAGGGACTCACTTAATGTCCCCATCGGTTTAGCTTTGTAATAAAAGCGAATGGGGTGAGGCACCTTCGGGTGGGACCCTATGAATTATTCCCATGGATGTATCAAGCCCTGCTGGGGGGTGAAAAAAATTATAGGTGGTCCAAACACCTATGGAAGTTGGTGTATGACTTCTCGAGAGTATTCCTCCCAAAATATCACCCTTATATAAGAGTAACATTTTCTTTTAATGGTAAGCCAATGATAACCCGTAGACCTAAAATAATGACATCAAGTGACAAGATTAGGGGCATATGACAGAGAGAAGGAGAATAAAATTGAAATATGGTTCATCTAGTCATCACCCTCGTGGTGAAGAGGATGCACTAAAAATATGGATTGGGTGCAACAACTCGATAATAATATCTTTGTGTATAACTTTTATCTTTGTTGACATATGACAACATCATTTGTTCATGTTTGTTCTTGATTATAAATATCACCACATGGGCCATAATACGAATTCATAAATAAGAAATGCATGAGAAAATTAGTTAATGTAAACTACAGTGGAAATAAAAGTCCATCCACACACACACATCGTGCATAATCAAGAAAATTCATCACATACATAAAATAAAATCCTTCCACATTCATATACAAAGAAAATACTTATCTTTTAACAAACAACATCCAAACAAGTAGTTGTGTAAGATAATTTTTCTTCCCAACCTTAGGTATCAGCTACAATAACACCCCCAAGCTAAGCTATTGTAACAAACTTAAATAATAATAACAAACAACAACAACAATAATAATAATAATAATAATAATAATAATAAACATATATATA
>LPNX010400736.1:94377-117801 GCA_001517045.1 Pseudotsuga menziesii
AAAAAAACTATTTTTGGAAAAAAGAAAGGTTATTTGACCTAACAAGAAATAGTCGAAGAATTTTTTTTTCCAAAAGAGACATATTGAGAATTATTAAAGCTTTTGTATCTATCCTTCTAGAAGAAACGAATTACAAAATTGAAGTAGAAACATAGTCACAAACAATGGCTACTACATATTCGGAAATGAAGGCACAACTACAAACAACAGTGGACGAGTTAGAACAGTACAAGACGATCAATAAAAGTCTACAAGCTAAGGTTGATAAAATAAAGTGGTTGAAAGAGTGGAAAGACGATGACAATCACCGCTTATGGAATCAGAATCGACAGCTAGAACGAACCATAAGAGATAACAAGAAAATGTTATCTNGATGTTGAGAAAATAAAGTGGTTGAAAGAGTGGAAAGACGATGACAATCACCGCTTATGGAATCAGAATCGACAGCTAGAACGAACCATAAGAGATAACAAGAAANAGGTTGAGAAAATAAAGTGGTTGAAAGAGTGGAAAGATGGTGACAATCACCGCTTATGGAATCAGAATCGACAGCTAGAACAAACCATAAGAGATAACAAGAAAATGTTATATGATCAGGATAACGAAATATCATGTTTAAAAATTCATAATCAAAACCTAGAAGACCAGATCAAAAAGTCAAAAAATGACAACAAATCACCATATGGATGTGATAATGAATTAGAAGAAGAAATNATCAAGATAACGAAATATCATGTTTAAAAATTCAGAATCAAAACCTAGAAGACCAGATCAAAAAGTCAAAAAATGACAACAAATCACCATATGGCTGCGATAATGAATTAGAAGAAGAAATAAATAATCTAAAAAAACTCATCATTGAAAAATATGCTGAATTGGTGCAACTCCGAATGAGGCTAGAAAATCTAGGAGCAGAGTTACATCATCATAAACAGCAAAAAGAAAAACTCCAGCAACAGTATGACAACAGTAAGAATACACATAAGTTAGAACTGACAAAATTCAACAAGATTTTATCAAGCCAGTCCGAAGAAATTTTTAGATTAGGTAATCATAACAAGACACTAGTCACAAAAATTAAGAAGTTGAAAAGTAGTCGGAAGACAGAACAATCTACGGAAGACNAATTGGCGCAAGTCCGGATGAGGTTAGAAAATCAAGGAGCAGAGTTACGTCATCATAAACAACAAAAAGAAAAACTCCAGCAGCAGTATGACGACAGTAAGAAGACACATTAGTTAGAACTGACAAAAGTCAACAAGATTTTATCAAGCCATTTCGAAGAAATTTTCAGAATAGGTAATCATAACAAGACACTAGTCATAAAAATTAAGAAGTTGAAAAGTAGTCGAAAGACAGAACAATCTACGGAAGACATTGAAGGAAAACTTCTAGACAAACAGGAAGAAAATCGTTGTATCAGAAGGCNATGAAGAAAATCGTTATATCAGAAGGCATAATGAAGATCTTAAGGAACAACTTAAGAAGTATGAAGATGTCAGAAAATCACATGTAGAAGTGATTAAGAAGTTTCAAAATGATAACATGCAGTTAGAAAACAAGTCGGAAAATATACAGAACGAAGCTTTAAAACCTCAAGAGATGAAAACACAACTTTCTACTCAGATCAATGCTAAAAAAATGGCACTCGTAAAAGACAATGACATTGTGANTTTTCAAAAGGATAACATGCAGTTAGAAAACAAGTCGAAAAAGATACAGAATGAAGCTTTAAAACCTCAAGAGACGAAAACACAACCTTCTACTCAGATCAATGCTAAAAAAATGGCACTCGTAAAAGACAATGACATTGTGAAAATTCCATATTGACACCCCAACCATAAAAACAGATATTCTAAAAATTGGGAAATGTCAAAAGATAACGATATCAATGTGATCAAATCTCCTAACGATAGATCAGTACGGAATGCCAACAGTCCACAACAAATCAATTTGGGATGGATTGATTCACCCACATATCAAAAGTTGTGCTCAACTCTTAGTAGTTCATATCGACACGTTTCATCAGCTGTGATAGCACATAAGATGATGCAGAAACATTATAAGGCTTTGAGGACAAAGCCTTTCTAAGGGAGTGGCAATGTAACAAAATTAAATAATAATAACAAACAACAACAACAACAATAATAATACTAATAAACATATACATATATATATAATAAATATTAATAATTAATAATGTCTTTACGAAAAGACATGACTATTAATGAAAGGGTATTTCACCAAAATATAAATAATATACCCTCACATGTAATTCATCATCTTATCTATTATCCATTTTATTATTACTTACCAACATGTGGGATTCAGATTACCTATGGAAATTTTAGAGAATTTACGAACGTTAAAGAAGCTTTTATTCGCTTCCAGCTATGAGGCCATCTAGGCGAAGGAAACACCTACAGGCTTCTCTCTCTCAGCCCACAACCCATTTTTCCTCATGCTTAGCCAAACTTCCCACATCTGCGTATTTACAGGGATCTCACTCATCCATCCAAACCATGGTACTCTTTTCTAATACCCTACACAACACAAGGAAGGAATTCCCTTCACTATTCCATAATTCCCTCAGGAAATCCAACCCTTATAGTGCTTACTAGTGTGTGTAGAAAGTTTCCAACCTACAATATGTTGATGGGGAACCTCCTGTAAAATCAATTCATGGATTTTCAAGAATTCATAGCAACAAAACTCAATGGGTAAATGTTCCTATCTTTCCCAGCCTTTATGCTCACCTACAACCATTTGTTTTCTCCAATGTATGCAATTTTCTATTGTCAATTCAAATTTATAGTTTTTTTAGAGTCTAGTAATGGTAAGTAATAGAATGGAAAACAAGAGAAAAAATATGGTGGCGTCAAAAAAAATATGCCTTAGAATAATTGGTAGACTCCAACAAGATGAGAAAATGGTGAAAAACACAACTGGCATAAATTCTGACTATAAAAGAAAGGATTCATACACTTGTCATAAATTATATTCAACCCATGCTTCCACAACCACATGAGGATACTTCCCCGCCAACCTCACACATGCATTCATGGATTGGATTTAATAGTCAAAATGAAGTAATTAGGCTCATTTAAGACACATGGTAACAAAATGGCGAGTTCTAAGGTTGACACCTGGCAATAGAGGATTTAATCTGCCATATGCCATCTTTCCTCTTCCCCTCTAGCGAGATAATAGCCAGTCTAGTGATATTTACACAACCATCTTGGACCATTTTATTATTTTTCCAACTTATATTTACATAGCTTTCGAGTTAGCCTTACAAGCCAACCACATTGTCCATATGCAAATATTTACATTATACATGCCTATCCATTAACTAGTTGGGCCTTGGACTTGAGCTTCATGCTAGGAATCTATACTAGAATATTTAAATCATTTATATAGTTTGATTTAATAAATTCCAAGTAAGGGTCAAGTTCCGGTAGAGAAAATAGTCAAGACAAGTTTTGTTCTACAAGGCGACTCGAGATCAAAACCAACTGCTCCTGGGAGGCAATATCTAAATGCAACCATGCTAAGGGTTGGTGCGGCCCAGGTCGGGTGCGATCCCCAGGTGATTTTGATGGATTATATGCCCCTGGGTTGTGGTTTTTCAGACCAAAGGCTCACCTAGTCGGTCAAAGGGTATTGCAAAAAAAAATACATTCCAACTAAATACTGGGGGTATTATAATTCCCTCCCACTTGGAATATCACCATCCTCGGCGTTTCCTCAAAATATAAACAAAAATGGATATGCCTCTCTCATGGAATCCTCCATATGCCATGTATCCTCATAAAGACCAAAGTGCTTCCACTACACCTTTACTTATCTAATGGCTTGGTTCTAGAGTAATGTTACCTTCTTGCCAAGGATGCATATTGGCTCTATTTTGAACTCTCCATCGTGTTCCGTTTGGATCACATCCCAATCAATTCTATTATCAGGATCATGTACATATTTCTTAAGCAAAGAAACATGAAACACATTATTATCTCCAATGTTAGTAGGCAATGAAATTCTGTATACAATTGACCCTATCCTCTCAAGCATTTCAAATGGACCATAATATCTTGGTGATAGCTTGGCACAACTACCAAGATTCAAGGAAATATTGTTTGTCCCACTAGTACAAAATGAGAGATAAGTGACTAGGTGACTAAAAAAGTTAGTCATCATAGTTTTTTCAAGGGATAAATGACTAAAATTGAGCAATTTTAAGTCAGCCAACTAAAAACAACTAAGATAAGTGACTAATTTAGCCACCGTATAAAATATACGACTAGATAACAAGTGACTAAAATAAAAATGACTAACGTAAATGACTAATTTAGTCATTGAAATACAAATTATATGATTATCTAACAATGACTAAGAATATGAATTAGTCGTTTATGTTAATCATTTTTAGTTGTGTCACCTTGACAACGGAACATTACAATTTTAACAATGAATTTGTACAATTTACTAAATTTTAACACTAGAGATGGATACAAAGACCACTTAGATTCAAGGGATCTTTGAATCAATTTCTAGTGTTAAAATTTAGTAAATTGTAACACTATAGATAGATTCATGAGAAACCCGACCTTGTGACACTCGATAACATTTTATTCTTTGAATACATCTAGTGAGGTCCCTATAGCTCCATATGTTAATTGATGTGTTCACTAATCTCAAACATCTTTTGTAGGTGCAATATTGTCGTCAACATGTGCATTCAAAATTATAGTCTCAATTCACATGAGTAACTCAATCTCGACCATACTACATCAATCAATATCCCCATAGCCATTTTGTTTGATCATAATTAAAATATGTATTAAAAACTTATATATATAAAAATTTACAATATATAATATATAATATATAATACTATATTAAAAACATACAAAACATACACAATGTTATGACTTTTCTCCATAATATGGTTGAGCCCTGGTCAAGGGATGATGAAAGAGGGTCTAACGAAAGTGGGTCGATCCACTAAAATTGAATGTTGTTGATAGAATGAAGGTAGAGAATATACAATAAATGCCCCATAAACCTTCCTTGTTACCATTTAATGTGCACAAGACTACCAATTGTTGGAGAAATGTTTGCCTAGGATGCCTTATTAAGGTTAGAATTGAGGATAAACGCTACTTCTTGTTCAAAGGTACATGAACAACCCATTCACCAATGTTTAAGCCTGTTTGAGGCCAGCTTGATGGTGAATACATAACCAGACTTACCATATATGCACATAACTGCAAGAAGAGAGGATTTGTTGCTACTATAGGGTATGTAGACGAGGTCAATGTCTCCCTAACTTCATCAACATATGCTGAAAATGGATCAAATGGGGTTTACATAGAGGGTTTAGATGGCTTGGACTCTGATAACTTCATTTTCCTGCCATGCCACCATGAGGGACTACTAATTGAATATGAAAACCATTGTGGAATTGAAGATACTTTACTAGGTTCAGAGAGTTTGAGCTAAAATACCGTAGAAAATGAAGAAGAGGGTCCTTTGGCTGATCCAGAATTTGAATCACTGAGAGCCCAAGAGGAGAATTCGAGGAACATTGATGAATCAAGGGATTTGGGAATTGGTGAAGAATGAAATTGTGATTTGAAAGTCGAGGAAAATGTGGACTTGAAGCATGATGGTTTGTATAATGAGGTTTTTGAGAATGAAAGTTGGGTGGATGAGGGATTTGGGGATAAATATTTTTTGTGCAAGGGTTGGTGGAAGCATCGACCATATTCACTTGCACAAGCCACTACTCTGTGGTTGATTGCGATGGTTGCTGCTTTGATGGGGATTTGTTTTGGGAAATGCCAGTAGCACGAAGTTGGAATGATAAGCACCTAAGGCTACAAATTTGTGCTAAGGATGAGGCATCTTGAATTTCTTATTTTATTTATGTATATGCTTGTTTTTTAATGTGCTTTGAGGTCAGTCCCTTTTCTCATAATAATTTCATCGCAACAATGTACAGGTACAAGTTTGGCTACCGATGAAGCACAATAAGGGATTGATTCTCATGAACTATGAGAAACCCTATGTTCTAGATGAGAGCAGTTCGATTCTCGTTGGCTATCGTTGAGTATCGACGCATTATGTTTTTTCCACAAAAGAGTCCCCAGGAGCTTTTCTAGAGCTGCCTGGTAGGGTTCTTCTAAGAGGAATGTCACATACCCCAATTTTGTAAAATAATGTTAATTGTTTTAAATATATTTCCTAAGACATTATGTTAAATTTAATGCTAAGTAGGAGCTGATGACTTAGCAGAGTCAAAAGAAGTGGAATGTAATTCTGAATATTTTATTATTTATAAATAAAAAATGGAGACAACAACATGGGAGAGCTGTTAATAAGAGTGTACTGGTCAAACTGGTGGAAGGAACTAGGTGGAGGGAAAAAGACAAGTGGCAGCATCCTCAAACACTTCCTATGTTGCAGGTGGCAACTTCCCTACATTTGGGGTCATGATCCCCCAAGAAAGTGGGATCAGAGCAGGTGGCTCAATAAATGACAACTAACCCAAAAAGACCTAGGCAATCTTTTAAAAGTACCCAATGAATAGAGATGAGGTTGCTCAGATATTTCCAGAGAAGAATCATTAAGGAGGAATGCTATTCAGGAAATTCATTGGGGAAAAAGGGAAAAACAGTAAGGAAGGTGTTTTGAGAGGAAATCTGCAGTAACTTGGTCTGTTACAGCTTGCTAGCTGGAAGACCTTACTGATAAGTTAAGGGTTTGTATTAAGTCTGAGGACTGGTACTTGATCATTGCTGCACCTAGTTCCAGCAAGGGAGACCAAAGCAAGCTCAGGGGTCCTGAGGAGTCGCTGTTTGAGCACTCTCCAGGAGTTGGTAGGGAGGAATGGCCTCCCATTGTTGTTGTCATCCAAGCTCAAGAACATGTTCTGTCATTTAGTAATATTTGTTTTAATATTTGTGTATGATTGAATGTTATATTTTTAGCTTATGATGTAAAGATTTATATGGTTAGAAATAAAGTTGTTTTTAGTTTATCAGTAATAGAATCTTTTTGATGAAAAATAAAACCCCACCTGTTTTTTTCCTCATCTGGAGTGACCAGACCGTACTCCAGCACAGGGGTGAAATTATAAATAAAGATAGTATGATGAAAATGAAGAATAGAATGTTAATGGAATTATAGAGTATTTTCTTTGTGTTGCTATCAGAAGAAATATCTTTTGTTTTAGGAGTAGTGATAACCTGTACTGAAACTGTCAGTCTATTTAAAGTAGCTATATTATTTACTGACAGTAGCAGGAATGAGTAGATAAAATAGTTTTTGGATACAATAGTTACTTTCAGTAACCTAATTGCTTTATAACTTTACAGTTTACTTCTTTCCAGTCTTAATTACTGCTTATGTAATAATCAAATTGAAAGAAAGAATAGCTAGAATCTCGATTTACTTCTACAGGTAATTTTGCTAGTAGCAGAATTCACTTATAAGAAAGTAATATATGTTATTCATTCATTTCTGTTCTATCTATTTAAGCATAAACAAAATATACAACTGCTAACTTATACTTCTTAAGATGTTAACAGTGTAGTAAATAGATTAGTTCTTTTATGAGTAATTTATAATTATTAGCTTGTAACATAAACAAGACAATAATAGAATACAAAGAGTGTTTCTATAAAGTATTTAGTACATAAAGTGTAAGAACACAGTAATAAAATATTAATTTATTCTGTGATTATAACTAACAGAGAATAAAGTTAATAAATATAAAATGATAAGAACATCATTATATATATAGATAAAGCAATGTTTTATATCATAATATCAACAGTAACCAGAATAGAACTCTGTATTCAAAGGTTGTATATGACATACACCTAAAATACTGTATTAAAACATAAAGTCATTATAAGTTGTAGGGTAATAATTATATAACAACAATTTCAACTCTTTCAAATAAAGTAAACTAAGTATAAATAATAATAGGAGCAACAGTACTTACAGGTAAGATAATATGCTTACAGTATATTCTTTCTATTATATATGTTGTATGGACTAAGTTTGCAAGTTAAATATTAAGTATAGGAACAGTAATATTCTGGTATTATATCCAATCTTAGTAACACGAAATCAAATATAACTTCTGTACTTAAAAGAAAGTAACTGTTAGTTACTTAAGCACTCCACAATAAACATAAATTGAATTAACAAAGTAACAGTATGCTCGACCTATCGAGCTGATTCAAATATTACAACCTAATTAACAACCTCATAATTTACAGTGGTATATTATTAATCCAAGATAAATTGCAAAGATGCTGTAAATATTTTCTTACGGCCGAGCTTTAACATTATAATTATAATACAAATAAAATAAACAAATTGCAGCACTATACTGTAAACACAAGATAATTAAAAAGACTGTATTAACAACCTTTGTTGTGAAGTTAGGGTTAAAACCCTGTAAACATTAAAATGCTAACAGAAGTATGAAATCGAGGGTTCCAAGCCCTTTTTCCAAAATTTATCTGTCGGTCTTAGCATTTACACAACAAAGCTAAGTGAAGAGTCTAAAAGACTACTCAAAGCCCACAGCTTCTGCAAGTTTTTAAAAACAAAACAAATTTATACAGTTACGGCCAGAGCCGGAGCACCCTTGCACAGCTCAAGGATTTCATCAACTACAAAATTAATAACAAAGCAAGTAACAGGAAAACTGAAACCCCAAGGGTGACAGATCTCGACGACGCACCCACTTCTGTCCCAAAAGGACCAAGCAAAGAGAACGACCATGGTCAAAAACCAGGCTTACCCGTGAATCCTGTACTGCTGTTGCAGCCTCTCACAAGCTAAGCAGAGAGGAAAGTTGACCTGTCAACAAGAAAGAAGAATATTGTTAACAACCTATGACAAAGTAATCATGTTTATGTCAACTTAAACAATGAAGTAAATGAAGGATTAATAATCTTCTTACCTGAATGATAACTAAAGTGCGACCTTCATTGAACAATAAGCAACCACCAGCACGAGGAGGAACCCTTCATCTCACTGCAGGAAGGGAAAAGGATCAACAGCACTGCAGACAACCAATCTCCACTCAGAAGAACAAGACTTCGACTTTTACTGAAGGAGGGTCAGGTTACAGTCAAGAGTTCAGGCTCAAGCTGGTAGAACAACAAAAACCTGAAGGGAGAACCGTGGACGTATGCCTAACAGCAATGCTTTGAGGATGGCACTTCCTAAACGTGCCTTTGGACAGGCCTAGGAGAAGGATTCGAGCTGGAGAATAACCTTGCAGAGGAGTGGCACAACAAGGGTGCACTAGCACCATCGCAGAGCGGCAGGAGGCCGAAAAATAAGGTAGGAGTAATAAGATTAGGGTTCAAGGATGAGCCCCTTATAACCATGCAACACTTGGCCATAACAGCGCCACGATAGCAGTTTAATAATTCATGAGCTGTGGGTTTGAGTATAAGGTCCCAAGGATCTTCTCTCCACGATCATTATCATTGCTTGCTCAATGATTTTTGAAGGTTCTACTTTACCTTGATCCATGTAAACGCTGCATGGGAATAAAAAACACTTTATCACTATAAACTCATCACCTTACAATCATCAAGGTCGTGGAAAGGGTTACGATCCTTTTACTATATAAAGTATAGTATATATATAAACGCTGGTCAAGTTTAAGTTTATGAAATTATTCTTTCTTCTAACATTCAAGTTGACAGTAATAAAGTCAGGTAAGGGTGTTATAAAGAATTAAATACAACTACCTTAGTAAAGTCATTACTTACAGTAATTATATGCTCAACCATCATATATAAGCTTGACACAGAAGGTATACCACTTGTGATTATAAAGGAGGCTTCAAGAAACTAACTTTGGCAATTTTCTTATTGCTATTGTTAACCTCTTTAGCCTTGTTTATTTTATCGTAAAGTTTGGCATTAAGTATAAAAGGAAGTAATAACGTTTAATTCCTTAGTGAGAACCTTACTCACAAGTGTATATTCTATCAATCAAGTAATTGTAACTTTAATAAAAGTAAAATTACTATTTAACCAAGTATCTTATGCATACAAAGAAGATAAGGAGGCATTATGGTAAAAGATGACAAGACTTGTTAAGGGTGAGGTCTATCCTATGACCTCGATTGTTTTATAAACTTGGCCTTATTTCATTAAGCCAATTTTAACTTTATTCCAAGCTAGACTATTGTCATGTTATAAAAAGAAAATTACATAACCCTTCCATGATAAATATCTCCATACTAGGGTCAGTCTCTTATGTTTGATTGATTTAATATTCAACTAGCAAGGTTTGCTTATAAGCATGATAAGCCTCTAATAGTTTAAGAGTTAACCTTGAAATTGTTAATGATTTTTATTAACCACAACTGGTGTTATCCTACAAGCGATTTTTAGTAAGGAGGAATTTATCCATCCAACACTAGTATAAATTAATTGATTATAGTATGCAATAAGGTTATAACCCATTAAGCTTCGAAGTAATGAGAGTGGGAGTTGGTACATAAATTCTTTAACAATTTACACTGTGCAGTAGCCAATTCAGTCATGGTGTAAACCAGTAATCATGAACATTTAAAATTAGACCTTCGACTTTATAATTCTGCCATACTTATTGTGTTTGTAAAGAAATACTTAACGTATTTTACATTTGACGATTAGTATAAAGAACAAGGAGTTTAATACTCAGTAAGAATATTAAATCACACGCATCTGAAGGGAAAACAACTGTCGTCAAAACTAGTAGAATCAAATCCCTTTCTATAACATCTTAAAAAGAAGAATAGTTTAATGCTTTACCTTTATAAGCTTGGGAAACTGACTAGTATGTATATTCTTCTACTGAGTTAAATTTTTGTGCAATACTTTAGAATTTGATAAGAAGCACCCGAACCTCTTACCTGTAAATCTGTAAGAGAATGAAAACTTCTGGGTTAGCTTGAAAGCTAAGTAAGCCCAATTTTTCATGACAGTCCCACCTTGTGGTCGTAAAAAGAAAAAAAGTCAGTAAATTGAAAAGAACTGTCCAATAAAATACACATAATGCAACAGGTAAATCAGATAATGATTTCCGTAACACACACAACTAATTAAACATTTAGTTGACTGCTTTTGTTATTTAGCTGTATTTAAAAAAAAAAAATTAAATTTTTTTGGAAAATTTGGGGTTTTGACAAGGAATGCTGGAGGGCAGTCCTCATGTTCACATTTATAAAGAAAGTGAGTTTTTAAGGTTAATTGATGCATGGGATCATAATGTTCAGGGATCCCTTGTTGTACCAATTTTTGAACCGAATACTTGAACCTGTATTGTGGTTGTGGAAGTGGCCACTATGACACATGATATCAATTTTGCTTTAGAAATCGATCATAATTGCAGAGCTTTATATGTATGTTAATTTTTCACAATGTTATGTTTGGTTCTCATGAATGGATTATAAGAGTAGAGTATAATTGGTCAGTGTAATGTTACATCTATGCAATTGTGATTACTAGTCCCTTTTCTCAAAACATATAAATTTGGGAAAATTTGCAACACACTGGTGAAAAGCATAACAATAAACAATACACCCAATCTGCTTGGATCCAAAATACTGCACATTACTTTACATTCCACAGTGAAATAATCCAATTACTTTTCATTTGTTTCACCTTGAATGTGGAGAGTTTTCAAATCCTTATCACCGCTTAAGACCTACCTCTTGTCTAGAAAGAGAGAAAATATATTTGTATCAACAAATGACCAAATTTGGTCAATGGGGATAAAAATACATCACGCAAATATGTCAATGCAATAATTCTTAATGTTACGTAATGCAAATAGCAATAACTGAAATTTCCTAGTAACAAAACTAAAGAAAACTATACAAATGTCATTTCATTAGTTTTCAAAAAGTAAACTTATATGTGAGTACATTAAAAGGTAGTTGTTCATATTCCACTTAATTAGTGGCTCACACTAAAAGTCTATGCGAAGTAAAGTTGCAAGTTGAATCTATTCCATGATGTACGTACTAAATTGAATACTAAAGTACTAGATATGATCATCTACATATACATCTAAATATTTTCTTTAGAGTGTCGAAGGGTGAGTGCAAGCATGGATTTGAGTTGGAATTCATTGTACCTACAATTAGGAAAGGAAAGACCCCATCTCATTAGACACACAAACACCGATACCTATGGCATTAGCCTTGGCCATGGTGCAACAATTATCTCACTAGAATAATATGAGGATCGGATTGGTTCTTCCACCTTAAAAAAATTCCTCATCACTAGAGATTAAATGCTTCAATAGCCATAAGAATCCATGTGTAATGGACATGAGAAACACAATGTGTAAGAAATACCAATTGAAAAATGAACTGACCCTAGAATCTTGTATATATACGATTATTTTGCACGCATGTATTGACTGGAAATATCTACTAGAGGCCAAGCTAGTGGCTGCTCCATTGTTATTGTTCCGGGTTCAAGGAAAACACTTCCTTAGATATGAAACTAGTTATCTAGTATGCTAAGTACAATAGTCTCGTTGATTCCCACAAACTATCGATGGAATTTCTCAATAGAAATATGGCGCCATGATCAAATTTAATTGTAGCAAAGGCTAGCATGGACAAAGTGACATGGACTTGAAAAAAAGTGACATGACTTTGACTATGTATCGTGGGATGTGAGAATCCATCATTTCCCTAAATCAATTCACTTTTTCTTGTGTTATTGTTGAGGCCTGGAAAATCGCAGGTAACAACAGTTAGGGATTCTCCCCAGTAAACGTTCCCAAATATCCTGTTACTATTTGGTATGGGGAATCCATCCAGTTTATAGTCTGGATACCGTAGGTCAAGTAACAAAAATAAAAGGTTTTACCGGTTATGGCCCGGTCCATTGTGTATGTTTTTAGTTTTTTGTATTTAAGTATGAGATGCAAGTTCCTGTCTAAAAATTCAGATTGATAGAGAATACGAGGAGCGGTCACAATGTGATGCACAGGTTCTTACCTATCATCTTAACTCTCTCGCATCTAAACCACGCACAAGAAGAAAAAATTAAAACTAACTATCTGACCTATCCCTAGGGAGCAAGATTATTATTCATCAATAAGTAATGTATTTTGTGCATGCATTAAGAAAAATCACAGATAGCTATTACTTATTTCAAAACACATGAACATTTATGGATATATGAACAACCAGATGGATAATTGTTTATGAACAACATTCATTACTCAAAGTGGAAATTTCATACAATAAACTAGAGCGCATTCATAACAAGAACATAGGTTCAAAGAGTTAGAACGATCTCACAGTTAATGGATAATAGCTGAAAACGAAATAGTTCACATTCAACAAATCCATAGCACAGCATTTGAAACCTTCCACAAAGCTTTCTCCAACAGGAAACTTGTAATTTCTTTATGCAAAAGGAAATAGTTCTTCTTACATCATACTCTCACAAATCTATCTGGGAAAAAGTCCCTCACTACATCTAACTCTCCTATACTTATACAAAACAACAAAAGCTCTGGGTTTCCACCCCCCAGGATACCTTTGGGCTTCCCCCAACCATTCAATCCCAGAATTTTGTCCTTTTGTGAGCGCTCATGTTTTATGCAATACGTTACATTTCAGCTTAAGATTTTAAGAGCGCTTTATAAAAAGGGACCATCTTTGTAACTGATTAACTTCTCCCAAGCCTGGGCTTCTGCTGATATATTTTCTCTACAGCGAGAATCACCCTGTCATGAATAACCATTTCTCATATCACTTAGTGTTTGACAAAGTAACGCAAACCATATTAAAACATACATCTTGTAAAATGAACTATTAAACAATACTAATGCATGAAAAGAAAACATGATGATGCAAAGAAAAATCCTAAAAGCTAGGTCGGAATCCTCTAAATCCACTGTCCGACTAAAATCACAACCCTGACAGAAAATACTCTTCACCTAATTCAAGCTGCATCTGAGCTAATTTGAAACCCTTCGACGAAAACATGAACCAGGACAAATGTAACAGCTCCTCCTCCTCTCAGAATAACCCCGACTTGACTAATACCACGAGAAAAATCCGCCATTCCATAAAATAGTGTAAAAAAAACCAAAAAGCGGGAAAACCCTATCAGCAGTCGGGAACAAAATGCTAAGCATCGGGCAGAAATCCACTAAACGACCACAACAGCGGGTAGCATAAAGTCTACGGGTTCCGTGACAAGAATAACGTTGGTGAAATAAACACTAAAACTGCAGCATCGGACCTCGGAACCGCTACAGCATCGACTGACTAGTTCAATGAGGAGCCATAAAGGCGGAAGTCACATGGACTAAGGGTTCCGCAGACCAGAAAACATCGGCGATCGAAAGAACTAGGAACTAGATAGAAATGCATCTATAGATAAATCAACTAAAAATAGGAAAGATAGAGCGAAATATTGCCGCAACGATGGATTCCAAATTGACTATGCACCCCACAAATCACGAAACTGTCAGCGATCAGAACAACTAAATATCAAGCATCGGCGATCAGAAGAACTAGGAACTAGATAGAAATGCATCAATATATAAATCAAATAAAAATAGGAAAGATAGAGCGAAATATCGCCGCAACGATGGATGCCAAATTGACTATGCACCCCACAAATCATGAAATCGTCAGCGATCAGAACAACTAAATATCAAGCATCGGCGATCGGAAGAACTAGGAACTAGATAGAAATGCATCGATAGATAAATCAACTAAAAATAGGAAAGATAGAGCAAATGATCGCCACAACGACAGATGCCAAATTGACTATGCACCCCACAAATCATGAAACCATCAGCGATCAGAACAACTAAATATCAAGCATCGACAAAGCAAAGGGCTAGTCCTCCAATCAAATGTCAAAAATAGTTCCAAATAGCGAAAAGAAAACAAATCATTTTAAAAACAAAACTCATGGAATCGACAAAGATATGGGCTTCCGTCAGGGTGCTTGCAATCTACCATCCGAAATGGCGGCAACACAAAGGACTAATGCTCTGGTCGTGAGAAAACAGAAAACGCCGATAGTCAAAGTTTTGAAAAATAAACAAAGGAGATAAAAACCATCGGCAAAAAACATGACTGTCCATTGGGACATTTGTAATTTACCTTCTGCAACGATGGCTCCGTAAAAGACTATTGTTGCGATTCACTGTTCAAACGAACTCCGAGAGCGATAAAGGAAATCAATCCATAAGTCAAAAACTTCAAACTTCACAGTCAAAATCATTCGTAGAAAAAAATGATCATTCATCCTCTGAAAATGGTAAACAATTGAACTCAATTCAATCTCAGGAAAATCCAAATTTGTAGCAAAGGAACAACCTAGTTCAGGAAACCAATAAAACCAGGCAAGATAAAACCAACAAGGAGGGTCCAATTTTTTTTTTTTTAAATTTGGTTTTAAAAAATTTGGGAAAAAAGTTGCAGCTGCAACAATTGGCGACTATCTGGTGAACCCAGATCTCTGGAAAACTTCTTCTTTGAACAACAGCCTGTTTAGACAATAAATACTAACATGTTGAATTCCTCTAGATGTCTTGATTTCCCAAATGACAAATGTATGTACTTTAATCATTGATATTAGTCCAATTTAGGGATCATGGGAACCAAGATTTAAAATTCCAGATAACTCTTTTGAGGCTAGGAATATGAATTTCATTTTTTACCTCTGTCTTCGGGTAGTTTCCAGCTCGGCCACCATAGGATTGTAACATATGATAAACATAAATATTCATTTGTTCCTCATTCCCATGCCATTTTGCACTTTTTGTGCTTTTGGACTTTTGTCCTTTTTGAGTCCTCCTGCATGCCTTTCTTTCTAAATTTTTATTCAGGCTCCTCTATCCATAGTGTCCTTTTGTGTGAGAGATGTATTTAATTTTCAGCTCACAGACGAAGAAGAACTTTGGCAATTTTGTACTCATATGATTTAGTACTTTGTTTTGATACATATTGATTTCTCAGGAGATTCTTGACTCTTATTTTCCTTTTGGATTTCAATTCTTGGCATGGGATCATTTATATATGATATACTGTTTACCTTGCTTCGTTTCCATGGGTATTTTGCTGTCACTCCCTAGGACATTTCTTAAATGTGAGATGGATGGAGCCTCAAAATAGTATTCCAGACCTTTTGATCTTGAGTTATTTTACAAGGATTAAGTATGAATTCAATGTGTTCATAGCCATTTAGGAAAACTGCTAACTAGAAGAAATTCTTTCAGATAAAACAATAGTACACAGTCTTATAATCAAGGATTTTAGTTAATCCAGAATTCTGACGCTCTCCATGCAACCAAAAGTTTGCTTCTTTTATTGAAATCCATCAAAATATAAACTAGAACAAACAGAGATAAAGTAAATCAAAATAAACAACCAAATCAATTTATTTATGTACAAAACAAAAACAAAAATCAAGAAAGATAAGGTTTGAGAACTAAACCATTAACTGGTAAGTTCTCTTCCCACCCTTGTAAATATTGCAACTTGTAGGTTGAGGGGCCAAGTTTTGCAGCAATCTGAAAAGGGCCTACCCATAACTATTGAAACTTCGTGTGCTTCCCCTTTTCATCATGCAGGTGATCCCACTTAAGAACTAGGTCTCCCACTTCAAATTCCTTTTTTCCATCTTTGTGCTTATCAAACCACCTTTTCACTACTTCCTGTTGATGCTTAAAACATTCTCTAGCCCTGGATATAGAATCTTTCGCCTTCAAAAGATTATAGATTCTAATTTGCAGGATTTCGTTATCTGTGCCTCTAGACTATTGAGATATTATGGAAAATGGTAGCATAATGTTAGGAGGAAGTATAGCCTCTTTTCCATTAACAAGGGTATACAGTGACACACCTAAGGAACTCTTGGGTGTGAACCTATCAGCCCAAAGAGCGTTCGGTAATGCTAAATGCCAACTTCTCTGGTTTTCTATCACAGTATTATTTAAGATCCTAATCAGATTCTTGTTTGTAGATTCTGCCAAACCATTCCCTTGTGGGTAATAGTTCACAGAATAATGCAACTTAATTCCTCTTTCATGAGCAAATGCAGTTAATCTAATAGAAGAAAAATAAGTAGCATTATCGAAAACGAGGGAAATTGGAACCCCAAACCTGGTCATAATATGATCTTGCAAGAAATCCATGACCGCATCTTCGTTCACTTTACGTAACGGAATTGCCTCGACCCATCTAGTGAAGTAGTCAGTTGCTGTCAAAATGTATTTGTGTTGCAAGGAATAATTTGGTGTTATCTCTCCAATGATATCAATTCCCCATTGCTCAAATGGTTCCGTTATCATCACTGGCTTCAATGGTCCTGTTTCTTTGGCTTGTCTTCCCCCACACCTCTGGTAGATATCACACTTTCTGACATGGGCATGTGCGTCCTTGAACAATGTGGGCCAATAATATCCGGCTCTAAGAATCTTGTGGGCTGTCGTATCTCTGGAAAAATGACCTCCAGCAGGCCCATCATGTAACTCTGTTATGAACTTCTTTGCATATTCTTTCTCTAAACATCTGAGAAGGACTCCATCATAATTCTTCCTGAATAAAATTCCATCAATGATCTGATATGCAACTGATTTAAGGCGCAACGCTCTTCGCTGCTTGGAATTCCAATGTTCTGGCAACAATCCTTCCTGAAGGTAATGAACAAGGTCTCGGTACCAGGAATCTAGAGCTGTGAAAAGAGGACATACATCCATCATATGTAACTCAGCTTCATTTTCCCAATTGTTTTCTTCATTGTTGTTACCTTCAGCCATTAGTTTGCATAGTCCTTGCCCTTTAAATATGGATGTTGGTTTGAATTCGAGGTCATATTCTTGTAAAGTTGTTACCCAGTTGCCTCTTCTTTCTCCTAATTCTTTTTGTACGAAAAGAGACCTTATAGCTGGGTGTGGAACTATTACCTTCGTCCGGTTCTTAAGTATGTACGGCCTAAATTGTTTTACCGCTTTGAAGACTGCATAAGCTTGTTTATTCACAGCTGGGTAATTCAATTCGGCCCACTGCATACCAGTGCTCATAAATGATATCGGGTACTCATATCCCCCATCTTCCTTCTGAGTAAGCACCGCTGCTATTGAATCGTCAGATGCGAAAGTGTACAAAATAAAATATTTCTCAAAATTTGGACTTTTGAGAGAGGGTGCATGAGCAATAGATGTCTTTATTTTATTGAATGCATTCTTCACTACATTAGTCCACTTGAATTGTACCCTTTGTTTCACCATTTGCTGCAAAGGTTTAACAATTTGAGCGAAATCTGGCACAAACCTTCACACGAAATTTATTATCCCCATGAATGATTGCATACCTTTTTTGTTATGGGGTAAAGGGATCTGTTCGATATCTTTGATCCTTTTTGGGTCTATGGAGATCCACTTTTTAGAAACCACATGACCCAATAGCTTTCCTTCTATAACCACAAACACACATTTCCTTGGATTCAGTGAGATGCCATATTTTTGACAACGCTTGAAAATTTGTTTTAGATGGAATGCGTGTTCTTCTCTCTTCTTTGAAAATATTGTGACATTGTCAAGATATATTACAACACTACGGCCAATTAGACCACAGAAATCTATATCCATAAACCTTTGGAAAGTAGCTCCAACATTAATGAGTCCAAAGGGCATCCTTTTTTAAGCAAAATTTCCCCATTTTGTTCTGAAGGTGGTTTTAAGTCTGTCTTCTTCAGCTACTAACACTTGATTGTAGCCAAAGAATCCATCTAATAATGAAAATAACTCAGAACCTGAAACCACTTGCAATATCTGTTCCATGGGTGGGACTGGATAGTTGTCTTTGTCTGAAGCATGATTTAGGTTTCTGAAATCCACACATAGCCTGATTTCTCCAGATTTCTTCCTTACTGGTACCAAATTTGAAACCCATTCCGAGTGTCTGACTTTGAATATAATTTTGGCATCCAATAATTTTTCCACTTCACTCTGAATTAAAGGCTCCAGTTTTGGATGCATCTTCCTCAAAGGTTGTTGATAAGGCTTGACTCCAGATCTAATAAGAATGACATGTTGTATAATATTGGTGTCATATGTTTTAAGAACTTCATATGTCTAGGAAAATACATCTTTGTACTATTTGAACAAACTAATGAACTTATTTCTTTCACCCGGGGAGCAACACTTTCCCAAATTCACATATTTGGGCTCAACTTCAGTTCCTAAATTTATCAGCTCGAATTGTAAAGACGAGCTATGAGTCTTAACATTTGCTGGTCTTTTGAACTTGTTGTCTAAACCAAACATCCGCTCTAAGGTCTTGACCCCTTTAGGAATAAAGTTGTTGAGTTTTAATTCAGCTTGGTGTTCTTCGTCATCGATAATTGCCCCTTTGAAAGTCTCGTCATTCGTCAAACATTCAAGGATTTGTTGATCATCATCAAAAACTCGTAGATTAGTAATCATGTCTAGAACTGAAGGCCTAAAAAGTAATTCAATAGAACACTTGTTATTTGAAGGTACAATCCTTGCAGCTGAGGTAGCTAACAAGTCAGCTGCTGCATTCTTAAGTCTAGGAATGGATACAATATTAAATGCATAAAACTTTGTCAGCAAATCCCACACTTCATTTTGATAAGCTTTTAAATGAGGTGAGATGCAATGTATCTGTTTTCGAATTTGCTTTACAATTATTTCAGAATCCCCATACACTTTCAGATTTTCTACTTTTAATTCAATTACTTTTCTTAGTCCCTGAACTAATGCGTCATATTCAGATGTTTTATTGGTACATTCAAACTCTAATCTACATGAAAGAAAATGTTTATTTTTCTTTGGATCAATTAGGACACAACCAGCTCCTGATCCTTCCAAATTTTTAGATCCATAAAAAAAAGTGTCCAAAAACTATCTACTTCTATTGTACTTGAGTCAACAACTACATCTGAAACTAAATCTACTATTTTACAGTCAAATTCATCATCCTGTGAAAATCGAAAGAGATCGGGGTGTGTGTCTGATGTACCGCTGGATTATTCTGCTTGGTAATTTCCCGATTCAAGCTCAATAAAGTAATTTCCCAATACAGAATTCACTGGTTCATTCTTACCCTCCAATTGAGTAACATTGTGCTTCATATGGGGCTCTCTTAATACTTTTATTTGATTGGGACTTCCCTTGTAAGGAAACCACATATGTGACCAATCTGATGCAAAATATCCATTTAGCTTTTCTGACCAATCTTGACTCAAAACAAGTCCATATGCCTCAGGTATGTCTGCTACTACAATATCGATGAATTGACATACCTTTTCATTTGAAGATAATCGAATCAGAACCTCCTCCATTTCCCCAATTACCTTCACATTTGTTTTGTCTAACTGAATAACCTGCTAGGTAGATGGTTTAGGCTGTCCATTTATCTTTTTGCAGACTGAAAGCGGCATAACATTGATTGATGCCCCTGAGTCTACTAAACAATTGTACACATTATGGTTGAAAATTCCAAAAGTTAATAGAAATGGAGGGGGTTTTGTATTTAGGCTTACCTCCCACACTTGCTTCACCAATTTCTTCTTCTTTAGGTTGATTGTCAGTGGGAAGCTTTTCCTCAGGTATTTCAAGTGCTTTTAACAATCTTTCTTTCTGCTGAGGCACATTGCACATTTCAAACAACGAGATATTTTCCTTATCCCTCTTAATATCTTCTACAATATCATACTCCACTACTACATTTTGACCAAAAATCCGACGGCCGTCATGTCGGATTTTTGACACTTTCCTGTCGCATGTACGACACTTTGATTTTTTTTTAAGCGTCGAAAACTTGTCGTCGGTTATCCGACACCTATGTAACCGTCGGTTAAGCGACACCTAAGTAACCGTCGGTTAAATGTCAAGCGTCGGTTAAGCGACAGAATATCTTAGACGGTAGTGAAATTTTTTTGAGAAAATAATCTTCAGGCCGTCGGTAAAGCGACAGAATGTCCGTCGGATAAGCGACGGAGATAACAGTTAAGAGTCGGATAAGCAACAGGAATAACCGTCGCTTAAACGATGGCTATAAAAAATAAGCGTCGAATAAGCGACATAAAGAACCGTCGCTTAAGCAACGAATATCATGGGTAAGCGTCGGATAAGCGACAGATAGAGCCGTCGCTTAAGCGACGACAGTGATTTAAAAAAAAAAAAAACCCTTAAAACTACCTCTTTAATTTATGCAACAAACCCTAAACCCAATAATAAGCTCATAATAAGCCCCACCCATTATTAATGAATGACCATTACATTGAACAACTAGGGCCCAATAGACCTTTCGATTATCCATTAAATCATCCTCAATTCAATCATTACATGCAACTCTCAAACTACGCTAATCTAACTTCTACACTTTAAGCACCTTCTTTTCATGAGCACAACCTCTTCTCATGAATCGCTTGACTCTTCTCTTAGAATAGCCTACTTACTTTTCACAAACTCATGGAGTAGATCCGTAACTCAATACTGCCATCCAATCCTCTATAGAGGATCTCCTTATGGACACCAAAACATATTATCAGAATTCATTGGAGAATACTATCCTAGGAAATTGCCAAGTGTGCTAGGAATTGATGTTGTATACGGGGATAGACCTGGTCAACTTCCTACTAAAATTTGAATGCTACATCCTTCCACACCTAAAGAATATTCCCCTATAGCTCTAACTTTAAGGATTAGAATCTGGTTATGGACACATCTCATCCGATTGCTGATCATTGATCTCTTTTCGATCCATGATTCTGAGTGTTGCATAATTTACTCTAGCACAACTCATCGCCATATTGAATGTTCACCTATGACATACACAAATCAGATAATCTCCTATGAATCCAGAAAAATGCATTATCTTAATCTAATATTATAACTACTAAACCAACTGCATGACGACCACTGTCCATTGCACCACTAATTTGCAACAATATTGCTCAAGTCATGGTCATTATCATTATTCAAATCCTACAAAAAACCATCCATCCTGCCAAAAGATAGCACAAACACTAGGGTGATCAATCATGATAGTCACACATGAAGATAATCATCCCACTCTCAACCAATATCACCCATCAAGCCATCCTACTAGTAAGATAGCATAACCATAAGGGTTGTGAATCCCGATAGCCACACTCCTAAAAACCCATATGAAATCCATCCACGCCGAAACAAGTTTATGGTGCTACAATTGAAATTAATATACATTAATATTGTGATGCCTCTAATCACAGAGAGAAATCACCTCGCATCAACTGTAGCTCCACAAGCTCACCTCGGTCCAAAGTCTAAATGCACAAAGTTGTTTCCATCAATTGCATTGCATACTTGGCAATAATAACTAAGAACATGAAAAAAATGGGTTTTCCACTCACCAGTGTATGATAGCACAAAATAATGGCCAATATTAGCCTCCCACAATTAAGATACTATTAATACCATGAACCCCATCACTAGAAATTCCAAAAATATTCTCAAAAGAGGAAGGTCAAATGCAACCAAGCAAAAACTCCTTTAAAAACAACTTAAACTTATCAATAAAATATGTTCTGCAACTGGGTACATAAATATACAATCGCAATTTTGATCTGCAATACTTAGAATTAATCCACAACTTGTAAACAAATAAAATGACAAAGAAGAAGAGTAAAGCAAAGCAAGCCCTGCTCTGTTATACCCAAAATTTCCAGTTTAACTCAACCCGAATCCAAAACTAGGTCAAATCTAACCAGAACAAGGCAGCATTGGCTTGTTGAGTAAACTTTCTAGCACCACTGAACCAGGAAAGAGACAAAGATTAATAAAGTCCATGATGAAATCAGTCACACTAGAGGAAGTTGAACCTAGAATACTTGTCTGAGTATGGGCATGAACATTATAGCAACCTTAAAGAGAGCTATGGAAGAGAGCTGCCTAACTTCCTCAATGATGGAATAATAACAGAATCAATAAAAATAGCAGATACAATGATCCAGAATAAAACACATCTGTCCATTCAAGATTTATGTTTGCAGAGGCCATTGATGACCCAAAAAAAATCACAATATATGTCTATGTAAGGTTTATGTTTGCAGTTGCTATTAGCTCCAACTTAAGCAGGGAAATAACAAACACATCAGTGGATAGAGCCTTATGAATACCCTGTCTATATAAGGTCATTAGCTGCTATGTTTTTCTATAGGTCACATGCTATCAATAATGATTGAGGAACAAAGGTGAACTCAAAATACAACAGACTATGGAAGAGAGTTGAATGACAAGGATGAATGACAACACTGAATGGCCTTCCTTCCATTAAAATACAACAGACTATGGAAGAGAGCTGCCTAACTTCCTCAATGATGGAATAATAACAGAATCAAT
>LPNX010400736.1:127204-238424 GCA_001517045.1 Pseudotsuga menziesii
AAAAACAAGCATGTGCTAACACCATGCAATCTTTTATTCCATATTATTGTTAAAGGTTCTTGATCTCAAGAACATTTTATAATATCCTTAGACAATAGTTTTTAGTCTTGGATGGTGGTTGAATCCCCACAAACTATCAATCCTCCCATGCCTTGATATGAGGACATGTTGATGGTGTTTGAGACTAAGGGGATATCTTTAGGGCTTGAGCAAGTTTTCTATTTCTTTCATAATGACTTCCACCACCCGCAACCTAGTTACAGCTGTAAATATGATAATGATTGTCGACACTATAAGGCATTTTAGTTTTTGCATGCATTTTCATCATATGGCTAATGTATAGCTTCGTCTTTCACCTTTCCACTATAATTATATAGGCCTCTTAAGCGTCGCCATAAATTTCTACCTTGATATCAATTTCCCATAAATTTCTACCTTGATATCAAGGTAGAAATTTATGGGAAATTGATATCAAGGTAGAAATTTATGGGAGATTCTAGGTAGGATAGGTCTCATAAGCGTCGCTTAAGCGACGGATAGCCTCATAAGCGTCGCTTAAGAGACAGCTCACTCAAGGCACCGTCGCTTAAGCGATGCTTATGAGGCTATCCATCGCTTAAGCGACGCTTATGGAGACATTTTCAAAAAAAAAATTTATCTTTGTGATTTTTGGTAGGTTTAAAAAAGGAAATCCACGCGCCGTCTGAATTTTCCGTCGGATTTTGGATCGAAATGTAGTAGTGCTCCATCTTATGTTCTTTGAGATTCTTTTTTACATCAACAGTCTTCTCCGCAATGGGCTTAACAGGCATGTTGATTTGCTTTGGATTTTGACTCGTAATGGTGAATTCAGGTATCTTATCAGCTGTGGTGCTCTTCTAAATTTTCTTTACATTATTTTGAAGTCTCTTGATTTTCGGGAGTAATGATCTGTCCTCTTTTATCAAACCTTGAATTCGTGTTGTCACGTTTGTTTTCGATATCTCATCTTGTTTCAGATAACCTTCTTCTTCTGTATCGAAAAGTGAGACACAGTCCCATAAAACTAGAGCATCATCCTCTTGTTTTTCTGTGTATTTATTTCCCTTTTTCTCCTCCTCATCAGATTCTGTTAGTTTAGAGTCCAATAGCTGATTCATTACTAATGTCATCGAATTGATCCATTGAGGGCAATTTTTTTCAGAATGAGGCTGCTGATGAAAGGTGCAAAAGTTATCCATACCTACCTCTGTTAAGTTCATTGATGCAGGACTGTGTGGAGGAGGTTTAGATTGATTGTTGTCTTCTCTCCTTTTATAGTAAGGATTATAAGATTTCTGAGCTTCTTTTTCCTTTTCCAAATCTATTATTCTGTTAGATAGTTTCTGCATCATTTTCAACATTCCTTCAAAGTCATGTGACTGCTCCTCTTTAGGCTTAGATAGTAATAAGGCTTTCTTACCAATTTTTTTTTCTCCTGACTGCTCAGGATAATCTTCTATGCTCTCTTTTTCAGCTTCTACTCTCTTGGCTTCTTCATTAGTTTCTGACAATGTAGGTTTGACTTGCATCTTGGGAAACATTGCCAAGTCAGGCCCTAAAGCTGAAGTATATTATTCTATCAAAACCTTATCAGATGGTTTATTAGTTGCAGAAAAATTCTTAAGATAAGCAACAAACCTTTGGGTGAAACTATGGACTTTTTCTTTTCTTTCTTTCTTTAAAGTGCATAACCCCTTCATTAACGCTGCATGAGTTTTTTGGACTGCATACTTACTTCTAAATATTCTTTCAAATGTATCCCAGTCTGTGATTGAGTTTGCAGGTAGAGCAAAATACCATGAGGCTGCTGCTCCTTTCAGGGTATGTGGAAACAATATGCAAACTACATCTTCATGTTCTCCAGCCCTTAGTCCTTCTATAGCCAAGTAAAAGCTTTGCAAATGATCATCTACTAAAATATTTTCACTTGGGTCAAACTTGGGCAGCATTTTCTCAAAATCCCGAGGTAAGTCATGTAAAGGGGGTGCCAAGTTTAAAGGTGACCTAGCCCTCCAAGCAGGTGTTGGATTCGGTGGGTTGGGTGTTTGATTTGCATTCACGTTTGCCATGAGTCTGGGTGGATAATTTGGTGGTGAGTGAACAGGGGTATGAACAGGTGAACAGTAAGGTGTATCTAGGCCCACTTGATTCAAAGGCAAAACAACTTCCTATAAGGATGTTTCTACTAGTTCTTCAAAATCTCCAGCCAACACTGCGTCTTCCAATATACGACGGTCTTTCTTCTTATATTCTCTTCTGGGCAAGATAGGAATAATTGGTAGTCCTCCAATCTTCTTCACATATGCCCTTGTATGTCTTCTCAGATCATTAACTACTTCGTTATCAATAGAATACAGATGCTCTTTACCCTTCTCTTCAAATTGCATTGGGAAACAAACTACTTTTAGAACTATCACCGGTGGAATAATCTCGAGAAATCAAGTTTCCTCGGCCAGCCATGCACTGGCGGCCCTCCTTCTAGCGCCAAAAACTGTTGAGGCCCAAAAAATCGTAGGTAACAACAGTTAGGGATTCTCCACAGTAAACGTTCCCAACTAGCTCGTTACTATTTGGTATGGGGAATCCATCTGGTTCGGCTACCGTAGGTCAAGTAACAAAAATAAAAGGTTTTACCGGTTACGGCCCGGTCCACCATGTATGTTTTTAGTTTTTTGTATTTAAGTATGAGATGCAAGTGCCTATCTAAAAATGTAGATTGATAGAGAATATGAGGAGCGGTCACAATGTGATGCGCAGGTTCTTACTTCTCGTCTTAACTCTCTCGCATCTAAACCACGCACAGGAAGAAAAAACTAAAACTAACTATTTGACCTATCCCTAGGGAGAAAGATTATTATTCATCAATGAGTAATGTATTTTGTGCATGCATTAAGAAAAATCACAGATAGTTGTTACTTATTTCAAAACACATGAACATTTATAGATATATGAACAACCAGATAGCTAATTGTTTATGAATAACATTCATTAAGCATAGTGGAAATTTCATAGAATAAACTAGAGCGCATTCATAACAAGAACATAGGTTCAAAGAGTTAGAACGATCTCACAGTTAATGGATAACAGCTGAAAATGAAATAGTTCACATTCAACAAATCCATAGCACAACATTTGAAACCTTCCACAAAGCTTTCTCCAATAGGAAACTTGTAATTTCTTTATGCAAAAGGAAATAGTTCTTCTTACATCATACTCTCACAAATCTATCTGGGAAAAAGTCCCTCACTACATCTAACTCTCCTATACTTATACAAAACAGCAAAACCTCTGGGTTGCCACCCCCAGGTGACCGTTGGGCTTCCCCCAACTGTTCAATCCCACAATTTTGTCCTTTTGCGAGCGCTCATGATTTATGCAATCCGTTACATTTCAGCTTAATATTTTAAGAGTGATTTTTAAAAAAGGACCAGCCTGGTAACTGATTAAATTCTCCTAAGCCTAGGCTTCTGGTGATATCGATCTGTTTGAGATATCTGACCCCTTCTTCCTTCTTCTCTTTCTTGTTGCCTCCTTTCTTCTGCTTCGTCTTCTAGACATATTTTCTCTACATTGGCAATCACCCTGTCATGAATAACCATTTCTTAGATCACTTAGCGTTTGACAGAGTAACACAAACTGTATTAAAACATACATCTTGTAAAATGAACTATTAAACAATACTAATGCATGAAAAGAAAACATGACGATGCAAAGAAAAATACTGCAAGCTGGGTCTGAAAATCTTCTAAACCCGATGTCCGACTAAAATCACAACCCTGACAGAAAATACTCTTCACCTAATTCAGGCCGCATCTGAGCTAATTTGAAACCCTCCGACGAAAACATGAAACAGGACAAATGTAACAACCCCTCCTCCTCTCAGAAAAACCCTGACTCGACCAATACCACAAGAAAACTCTGCCATTCCATAAAATAGTGTAAAAAAAACCAAAAGGAGGGAAAACCCTATCAGTAGTCGGGAACAAAATGCTAAGCATCGGGCATAAATCCACTAAATGGCCGCAACAACAGGTAGCATAAAGACTATGGGTTCCATGACAAGAATAACGTTGGTGAAATAAACACTAAAACTGCAGCATCGGACCTTGGAACCACTACAACATTAGCCAACTAGTTCAATGAGGAGCCATAACGGCGGAAGTCACATGGACTAAGGGTTCTGCAGACTAGAAAATATCGGGGATTGAAAGAACTAGGAACTAGCTAGAAATGCATCGGAAGATAAATCAACTAAAAATCAGAAAGATGGAGTGAAAGATCATCACAACGGCGGATGCCAAACTGACTATGAACCTCACAAATCACGAAACTGTCGATGATCGGAACAACTAAAGATCAAGCATCGGCAAAGAAAAGGGCTAGTCTTCCAATCAAATGTCAAAAATAGTTCCGAATAGCGAAAAGAAAACAAATCATTTTAAAAACAAAATTCACAGAATCGGCAAAGATATGGGCTTCCGTCGGGGTGCCTGCAATATACCATCCGAAACGGCGGCAACGCAAAGGACTAATGCTCCGATCGTGAGAAAACAGAAAATGCCGATAGTCAAAGTTTTGAAAAATAAACAAAGGAGATAAAAACCATTGGGGAAAAACATGACTATCCATCAGGACATTCGTAATTTACCTTCCGCAACGGCGGCTGCGTAAAAGACTACTGTCTCGATTCACTGTTCAAACGACCTCCGACATCGATAAAGGAAATCAATCCATAAGTCAAAAACTTCAAACCTCATAGTCAAAAGCATTTGTAGACAAAAACGATCATTCATCCTCCGAAAATGGTAAACAATTGAACTCAATTCAATCTCAGGAAAATCCAAATTTGTAGCAAAGGAACAACCCAGTTCAGGAAACCAATAAAACCAGGAAAGATAAAACAAACAAGGAGGGTCCAATTTTTTTTTTAAATTTAGGAAAAAAGTTGCAGCTGCAACAGTTATCTAAGTACGTGCTGGCTTGGCTTCTTTCGAATGTGGCAGAAACGTTCATCAAAACATAATCCTAAGTGGGTTTGTATCCAACATATTCTTAGGGTTTAGCCTCATATACATATATGTTAACTGGATGTGGAGTTGTCACTCCTCTAACAAACCTATTGGTGGCACGACACATGGCACCAATCTCACATCATCCAATTCATCCCACCCTTTGTCATTGACTCCTCCAACAAAACATCCACATGTGCCATAATTATTCAATCTGGTCCATACTATTATTAGCCATGGATGCTATGATATAGTCCTATATACTTTCTATGTATCTGGTTCACTTGCAAAAATCAGGAATGGAATGAAATGTTATTTCTCCAACCGATTTAACTGAATATGAAGTATCTATGGTCACATATATGATTCTAGGGCGAGAAGCGAATGCCATGGAAACTAACTCTCTCTCAATGTAACAACAGAAGTCAAGATCAGCGTTGATAAATTTAGAATTAAAGAATCTCCTGTAGTGAATGGCATGAACACATATTTTCTTTGGTCATGCATTATTGTTTTGGTTGAGTATATGGTGCCTTTCAAATCAACCGGTTCTCTTTTGCTTCGCTTCTCGAGAGTAACACATGGATATACTGGCTTGTATCAATAATAGAGGTTTATAAGAATTACAATTTGGAACCGCTATTTCTTAGCTTGATAAAATAGATGGCTATAGAAATCAAAGTTATATTGGCTCAAAATATGGGTATGAAAGGGCAATCCTTCGAAAGTAAGATCCTGCATCTTGGTTGGGCTAACCAAACTAAAAGGGTGAACGATCGATTTTCCTTGATCATTGGCTCGGTTCCACTCGTGGTGCCCAGATTGTTGATTCACTTCAACATTTACGAGCGCAGTTTGGTTGCTTTATCTAGTACAGACTTTGGCTTCTAGCAGGATGCACGCCATGGGTTTGACAAAATTCCTTGACTTTCTTAGGAACAGAAAAATGAACAACTTCTTGTTTTTCTTTAAACTTTAATTGCTTATGTTTTGGGGTTTTCCATAAGGTCATGGGATCGATGCTTTGTGTTGGGATATAGTTGTCTCAAACATCCCTTCTCTACATATGAGAGTATGAATCCCGACAAGAATGAGAAATATACGATCGTCAAGCAATGTAACCCCATTTTATGTCTGAAGTGCTAGTCCAAAGAGGGAGTTTAGACTAACCCACATTCATCACTATTGAATGGATCTGTCCTTGTAATGAAAGTCCATACAATAAGGAAAAATGGTAAAGATAGCCCATACATTTAGGAAAGAATATATGATTGAAACTTTGCATTTTATCAATTTTATTCTCCCTCTGGTTGAGAATGTTAGGGTTAACCTTGACTTGAGATTGAGTCAAAGGTGGTTTAGGTCTAGCACATAGTTTGGGAACATGGTTTGTTGTATCCCATGGTATTTTCCCATGGTATTGCATGTGATTAAGCCTTTATAAGGCTTGAGGATGCTCCATTGTAAAGTGGCTAGATCACTTGGCCCTGATGGCTGGTTTTGGCCATGTAATGAAAATCTTCATTGGTGTTGGTTTTCCCCATGGGGTTTCCAGGGTATATTGTGTGTCTATGTTAATGTTGCTCATGTCTATTTTATGTCTCGCTCATTATTATATTGTATTGCTCATTTTAACCTAACAACTGGTATCAGAGCCTTGGTTTAGCTTAGTTATGTTTGTTGGTGTTGCTATGTGCATGTGTGCTGTGGAAAATATTGTATGTGCAAAGTTGAGTGGAAGCGGTCTGCATAGGAGGCCCTAAAATGGTAGATCTGACTAGATATGGTTGTGGTCGCATGAGATCTGATGTAGATAGATTTTTTGAGCCATATTACACAAAGGAGAAGACTACTGAGCGCATAAAAAATGCAAACAAAGGTCACATGCTACTCTTGTGACAAAGGATGAGAGTGATTTGGTGGAAGATCTAGGAAGCTCGCTGACAACACAAGCATGGAGATCACGCAGGGAGGTCATTCAGGCTACATAGGAGAATCTAGCGGCCGACGAGTGCGTCAAGCAAGACAACCAATAGAGGCCAGGCTCGGCAGAGAGCCACGTCGGTCTAGTACTGAGATTCAATGGTATTTATCAGATCTAGTGTAAATACTGTAAACCTGTGTTTGCCGTAGGTATCTGCGTATAGATGTTTGATTGCACGAAGGAGAAAATCCCCGCGTTGATGAGAAACTAGGGATCAAATTTGAAGGGTAGGGTCCCATTTCACTTTGAAGGGGTGTGATAAATTGAACCCTCCAATGGTGACATGTAAAAATAAATCATTCTTTTCATTTGAAATGGTAAGTGTACAACAAAATTTTTATTATTTATTAAAAACAGTGTATAGCAAAAAAATGACAATAAGAAGAAATCGAGAGTGATTCAACATTTATATGGAAATAGTGAGGTAAACCATGTACTCTCCTCATCCTTGGAGAATATAGTTTATTGAACTTAGATAAGGGACAATTCTGTTGGGCCAATGAAATACTTGGTTGTTTGGTCATTGATAAAATAACGCATTGGAATTTGGAGGTCATTGATAAAATAAGGCATTGGAATTTGGAAGGACCTTTGAATGGAGGATTGATTCAGCTTGATGGTGGCTCTATTGGTCAAGTGTGATTGGGCCTACTTAAAAGAAAACCTAAGAATGTAATACCTAATTCGAAGTGATCCAACAAAATCCCCAATTTTAGGTATATTATGGATAGTCCCTCCAATCTATATCGAGTTTATCAGCCCTATTGAAAAGGTTAAGTATTTATTTGTCCACTATAAGGAAGAACTTTAAATTCTCCAACAAATATCACTATAAGTTGGGTGTCTAGTTTCTACCAAAGTCAACAAGGAAGACGAATCATAAACACACATTTGGGAGGTTTGCGACAACGAGGATGTTGAAATCATGTTCTTCTCTAGATCATTGCACTGCCAGTCCCTCATTCATGAACATCCGTCGAGGGATTCCCTTGTTTAGATATATTGGTAGACAATTTGTACTTCTTGTTTCAATTATTAGAAGGCTGACAGGAAAATGAAGGGGTTAGAGTCTACAACATTTACAGTGTCGGTTGTTAAATATTTTATCCTTTCAACTATTGGATTTCATTAAGGAAATTGGAACAATTCAAACACTTATATTCAAATATTGTTCTTTCTTTCAACCTAATGTTTACAATTTAGGGCAGATAAATAACATTGACAGATTTGGAACTCAAATACAAGGTTCTTTCTTCTTGCTCCTCCTCCCAAACGAAGTTGTGGTCCTAGACTATGAAAAGTATACATTATTTTGGTTCTGATTTTATTTAAATACTGGGTTTTTTAAGGTTACATATATTGAGTATTCGAGACTTAGTCTGGAGGAAATGCAATTGCATAATACATTACAAATTTCAAACAACATTTGGATGGAGAAATTTTAAACCCTTATATTTAAAGAACTAGAAGGAACTCCAACAAGAAACAGATTTAACTTTTATCCACATATAAAATGTTACACATGTGTAAAATGATATACATACTTGTAAATTCACGACAACCAAGTCGACAACTTAGATATGCATAATCTTCTGGAGGAAATAGAAATTAGGGAGACACTGAAGCATATAATTGGAGAGTTGAGAGTCTAAGTCCCGACCTTCGATTTTCCTATACTTGTAAACCCACAATAATGTTTTTTTTCATAGACTTCATCAATCTCTTTAAGTTCGGGGAAGCTCAATCCAACCTACCCAATGTTCTACCTTTGCTTCTCTTGCTCCTACATGTAAAAAAGGTGGGACCTTCAAGTTGCCCACCGCAGAAGACAACGAGGAATTAAAGTGTGCAACCATTTCCTTCTACAGAAAGACGATTAGAAGAAACACCATCTCAATTCCACAATATCCCGGCGCTCTTGAGTTGGTTTACCTTTCTTGAGGTAGGCGAATGCATGTTTGTGTATTTCACATGATTACAAAAAAAACCATTTTATAATTGCTTCTACATAACATAGATATATATGTGCAGGTGAGGGAAAACTGCGTATTGTTTGACCGAGGTTTCCAGATACTTTCAGAGATCATTCTTTGTTATGAGGTTGCTCAGGGCGTAGATCAGAGAGCCCATGAGAGGAAGAAGAAGAAGAAGAGGACTCAATTCAAAAGGTGAGGTAAGTGAGGAGGGGAGACGTAATAGTGATATTTGCAGGAGAAACCCACTGGTGCTCTGATGATGGGAACGAGCCTCTCTAAATCATAGCCATTGTAGACATAGGAAACCCTCATAAACAGCTCAGGCGCAAGAGTTACCGTGTAAGCATCCCGACAAATAAGTAATGATAATATTCAATTAAGTATATGACAAATTCTTTCGTTTCTTTTAGAGATGACTATATGCATATTGTACAACCACTCTCTATGGCTGGCCCTCCATTGCAGTTGCCTTTGTCTCTACTTCCTAACCCCGTTCCTCCGATGAGACAGGTAGACTAAGCGACCTAGGTGGACCGTGGTAGATTGGGAGTGTTGATTCAAATGATTCTGACCCCAGTAAATGAATGGAAATTGGAATAAATCCTATAATCTTGGACTAACTAGTATAGGATAATGATTCATGAGCACAAAAAAAGGGCGGCGTGCTGCTAGCCTACTACCAAAGATCCGTCATCCCAGTCTTGTGGTGGAGATAATAGAAATATCTAGCATTGGGTGAAACCCTGGTCTGGAAATTTACATACCCTACATTGGACCAGGTTAGGTTCAAATCTAGCAAAGATTGCTTAATGCATTGTAAATTGCAACTTGTAAGTTGTAACCCAGATAAAAACACCATTAGTTTTTCCTTATGGAGCCTTGACAGTGGAGGGTTATCAAATCAATTCACCATCCACAGATATGACTCATATGAGTATTTAATTTCACATCATATGCTCAAATACTCAAGTGACTTGTAAGTTGTGAGATCACGTGACTTCATGAACAATAATATGACAGATGGAAAATCAAGTTGGCATGTGGCATCATCTCATACCAAGATTTAAGGAAGTTGGTGAATCAGTAATGCATGCTAATTCCATTAAATGCTTTGAAAGTGAACATCCAATCGTGAGTCACAATCTTGACTCACCGACTTGAACTTGGCATTAGGAAGCATAGTGACCCACCGTGGTCCGTGTCGATTGGGGCTGAGATCCTCATCCATGATCCAACTATTCAAGGGCACTTGGGAAGACTCTGAGTCCCGAGTCTCCCATAGTCCACTGAATCCTTGGATAGGAAAATTTTGTAGCTTCCCTTCTGTTGCAAATTTACCGAGGCTTACTCAATTTCATTGTTGAAGTGCTGGAAATGAATCTATTTTTTTTTTTGCATGGTAAAATTCCTTGTGGCCTTCTATGACATTTAAAATGGCCTTTGAAGGGCTCTAAAGGCTTCAAATTTGAAGCCTGGTCATGGGTGACGAAAGAGAAAGTACAACAGGCGAATTATTTTGGTTCAGGGATCAAATTTGAAGGGCAGATCTCATTTTACTTTGAAGGGCCACGAAAAATTGAACCCTTCAATGTTGACATTTAAAAATAAACCATTCTTTTCATTTGAAAATGTAAATGTACAACACAATTTCATTATTTATTTAAAGCATTGTATAAAAAAAAATGACAATAAGAATAAATCCCAAGTGATTCAACATTTACAAGGAATTAGTGAGGTAAACCATGTGCATATGATTTATCACTTCCAGATTCTTTTTATGGGGTGTTACTCAAGAGTTAGTATAGAGGACGAGAGACTAAAACAAAGGTTGAGAATGAAGAACATATAACGGTGATGGAAGATGAGATTGGGAAAAAGCCCATTTAGAAAGAGATTGGTGCACTTGTTTTGTTGATGTGAACATAGAGATAACCATTAGGAGTATTGGTTTTTTGTATTGCATTGTTCTTTGGCCTATTTATTTTGTGAAGGGAAATGTTTGTTTCCTATCATGCTAAAGTGATTATAGTAGTTGAGAACTACTCGCAACCTTATCTGAATGCATAATATGAAATTGGGGGTGAAAGTAGCCTCATGGGGTACTAAAGCTTATTTCTGTCTAGAATTGTTTTTAGAAGAGCTCCACTATTAGAAGTTCTATGTTACAAGGCCAAAAGAGATCAAGCACCTGATCCTTAACATTAATAACAAAAACTAAAAGGATGATCTTTGTCGAGTGCCAACGTATCCACCTAAAAGTAGTGTACTTCTAACATTGTACATCCCTAGGAGATTTAAAATTGTTGATCCTTGTTGTGGCCACTTGATCATTACCATAACCAATGTTTAAAGAAACAACGTAAAAGTAAAAGAATTAGAAGAATAACTTTTCCATGACATTTTACCTTAACTGTTTTGAAATGAACTTTTCTACATGTTATTAAAATCATTGTATTATTATCTTTCCAACTAAAAACATAAGTTTTTTCGGATCCACATTTCCATTAATGGCAAAAAAAAAGTTACAAATACCATCACAAAGCTAATTGATATGTTTGTCCATATGGACCTAGTTCATGAGTAACTAGCCATTCAATTTCAAACTCCACTTAATCCGTAAGCATCGAATTCACCATAATAAACCTAAGTATTAGAACACTTGAAAAATTATCCTTCAAACTTTAGTCTTGAGTCTACTAACATCTAGATGTAAAATGAGAGGGATTGATAGGGATTCTCATTTCTCTTTTCAAAACTTAGTGCATATAATTATTATTCAAACACATTGAAAAAGTATCCTTCAAACTTCAATGTGGATCTTACTAGTATTTGGATCTGACACGAGAAAAGGTTTGAGAGGGCTTCCACAGTTATCTTATCAATTTTTCATCTTATATTTATGTGAAAAGGTTAGACAAAAAACAATGACTATTATATACTATAATCTCTTTGTGAACCTTATAGATTAAAAAATGTCATTTTGACTAAAAACATATTTACAATCTCTTCTCTTATATTATGGGTTGATAGGTTTGAGGAGTAGTATCTAAGGTAATTGTAGACTCCATTTGATATGTCGACATTATGAACCTTTATTAAGGTTCATCATCAAGACAATGCGTCGAGTTGAGTAACGGATAAAGATTTATTAATATGTACTTAACAACACATTTCAAGAGAAAACTAGGAAATTGATAATGTTGACTATATAACTAAGACCAAACCCAAACCCTAAAAATGTTAAGCTAGATAATAAGGAAGTCTAATTTGTGATTAAAACAACCACCCTAAATTGCTACAATGATTCTGAACATAGAATATAATAAATATCTAAAATAAATTTATTAATATCAAATATTTTTTTTAATGAATAAATTGTGAATAACTTAACCTATTTTTTATAAACTATAGAACTAAATGTAATATGTAATTCTAACCTAGAAATACTACAAAATTTTATATAAAAGAATAATTTAAGAGAATTTTTTAATAATGAGTGAGCTATTAGCCATAACCTAGGAAATTTTTGATGTAAAAAAGTAACCTAAATTATCATATCTCATTTACTCTAGTATACTCTAAAAGGAATCATTCTAATAAAAATTAAAAACTCAAAGATTAATCTGCAACTTAATCTTGTATTGCTATCTAATCTTTTTATAGTAAAATTCAACATGGATTTCATTAAAGAACACTGCAATAATTGAAGAGAGGTGTCGTTTTGAACAATGTAAATCATGTCAATTATAATAAAAATGTGTTTTTGTTTTAGCAATTCATCTCTTTGATTGTTGTCATATTTAAAGGTAATTTTTTTTAAATTATTTTTTTTTTCTATTATAATTTATAGTTTATGGTCAATTTCGAATGTACACAAACTTATTGGAAATTGGAAATGAAAAGAAAATCATTTCAAAGCAATAAGTGCCTGCCCCAAAAGAATAGTCATTGAGACTAGTCACAATAGTAAGAAGGAGATATACCCCTCTAGGTGAAATGCACCATGAAAGACATGTTATCTTACTTATGTAATAACAAAATCTCCTCTCCCTATATATTGCTTTTAGTTCAAGTAGTTCCTATAATGTAATGAAATTGATTTGGAATGCTTGTAGTGCCTATAATGGTTCAGTCTATCTATTCATGAACTATTCATAAACAAATCTATATATCTATGACATAGGCAAGAGTAGACCTGAGTAGGTAGACTGTAGTAAGGGAGGGAGAACAAAGCAAGAACCAAAGTCAATACAAATTGAAATGGTTTACATCCAATGCATACATTGCACGTTATTATCCATGTGGCCTCCCTAATGTAGGGGTTATCCTCATAAAAGTAAATACATTATATACCCTTCATTATATAAATCCTAGAAATTGGAAAAAGAAATCGTTTCCAAGTCTCTCCAATATTGACATCTTATCCTAGCTATTTTACGGAAACACTTCAAAATTTCCAACAAATATCAGGTATTTTAACCTTTTTTTTTGTTCTATTATGGTTTATGGCTTTTGGATGCCACAAACTAATTGTAAATCAGAAATAAAAAGAAAAGCATTGCCACCGCCTAAATGTTTTAGGAGCAACAACTATTTCTTCAGCCTCCCAGAGCCCACAAGAGATGACTATAATACACACTATATTATTGTGTGGAAACATATCATTCACATATCTATGGCCCTCACACGATGCACATTGGCAACCGTTGGGGCATTTTCCGCCATTCATGTCATGGAGCAAGATCTCATACAAATATGGAGACACACACGCAGATACATCATTATTATTATTTTAGCTAATGAAAGTCCATACATATATAAATAGGTCTCTACTCTCTCGGTCCGTGGCGAATATAGTTTATTGAACTTAGATAAGGGCAGATAAATCATTATTTTTATTTTAGCTAATGAAAGTCCATACATATATAAATCGGTCTCTACTCTCTTGTTCCCTGGAGAATATAGTTTATTGAACTTAGATTAGGGACAAGTCTGTCGGGTCGGTGAAAAAGTCGGTCATTAGGTCGTTGATAAAATAAGCCATTGGAATTTGGAAGGACCTTTGAATGGAGGATTGATTCCACTCGATGGCGTCTCTTTTGGTCAAGTGTGATTGTTCCTACCTAAAATAAAAACCCCAGAATGTAAACCTAATGCTTTCACGGAACAACTTGTTTTATCAACCCTAAATTCAGCACCTATTTTTATAATTGAATCGTGTCCTCCCTAGATGCTCAATTCAAAGTGATAAAACAAAAGCCCCAATTTTAGGTGGACTATGGATAGTCTCTCCAATGCCATATCGAGTTTATCACGCAATTTGAAGTGATCAAACAAAACACCAATTTTAGGTGGATTACGAATAGTCCCTCCAATCTATATCGAGTTTATCATCCCTATTGAAAAGGTTAAGTATATGTTAGTCCACTATAAGGAAGAACTTAAAATTCTCCAACAAATATCACTAGAAGTTGGGTGTCTTGTGTCTACCATAGTCAACAAGGAAGACAAAACATAAATACATTTTTGGGAGGTTTGTGACAGCGAGGCTATTGAAATCATGTTCTTTTCTATCTAACTGCACTCCCCGTCCCTTATTCATGAACGTTCATCGAGGGATTCTCTTGTTTAGATATATTGGTAGAAACTTTTTGCTTCTTGTTGACACTATTAGAAAGCTGACAGGAAAACAAAGGGGTCGGAGTCTACAACATTTACAGTTTCGGTTGTTAAGTATTTTATCCTTTCAACCTCTGGATTTAATTAAGGAAATTGGAATAATTCAAAGAGTTGTATTCAAATATTTTTCTTTCTTTCAACCTAATGTTTACAATTCATTGCACATAAAGAACATTGCCAGATTTGGAACCCAAATACCAGACTCGTTATGCTTTCTCCTCTCCCCAAACGAATTTGTGGTCCTGGCCTATGAAAGTATACATTATTTTGGTATGATTTCATTTGTATACTGGGTTTTTTAAGGTTACATCTATTGAGTATTCGAGAATTAGTCTAGCGCACGTGCAATCGCATAATAAATTACAAATTTCAAACAACATTTTGGATGGAGAAATTTTAAACCCTTATATTTATAGCACCAAAAGGCACTCCAAAAAGAAACACATTTAACTTTTGTCCACATATAAAATGTTACACAAGTGCAAAATGTTGTACATACCTATAAATTCACGACAACCAAGTCAATAGCTTAGCTATGCAAAATCATCTGGAGGAAATATAAATTAGGGAGACACTGAGGCATGTAATTGGAGAGTTGAGTGTATGAGTCTAGACCTCCAACGGTCCTATACTCGTAAACCCATGATAATATTTTTTCCTCCCAAAAACTTCACCAATCTCTTTAAGTTTGGGGAAGCTCTATCGAGCCTACCAAATGTTCTACCTTTGCTTCTCTTGCTCTTACATGTGACGAAGGTGGCACCTTTGAGTTGTCCACCACAAAAGACAACAAAGAATTAGAGTGCGCAGTCATTTCCTTTTGTAGAAAGATGATTGAAATCCTCACCATCTCAATTCCTCAATATCTCAACGTTCCTGAGTTGGTTTACTTGCACGAGATAGGCGAATGCATGTTTGTGTATTTCACATGATTACAAAAGAAATCATTTTATAATTGCTTCTACATAACATAGATATATCTTTGCAAGTGAGGGAAAACTAGGTATTGTTTTCCCAAGGTGTATGGATACTTTCAGAAATCATTCTTTGTTTCTAGGGCGCTCAGGGCACAGATAAGAGAGCCCACAGGAGGAAGAGGAGGAAGAAGAAGAGGACTCAAGTAAAAAGGTGAGGCAAGTGAGGGGGGGAGACGTAATAACGATATTTGTAGGAGCAGCCCATTGGTGGTATAATGATGGCAACGAGCCTCTCCAAATCGTAGACATTGCCAACACAACCAACCCTCATAATTATCTCAGGAACACGATTTACCGCGTAAGAATCCCGACAAATTATGTAATGATAATGTTCAGTTAGGTATATGGCAAATTCTTTCGTTTCTTTTAGAGTTGACTATATGCATATTGTACAATCCTTCTCTCTCGCTAGCCCTCCGTTCTAGTTTCCTTTGTCTTTTTTTCCTAACCCCCTTCCTCCAATGAGACGTGAAGACTAAGTGACCTAGGTGGACCGTGGGAGACTAGGAGTGTGATTCAAATGATTCTGGACCAAGTAAATGAATGAAAATTGGAATAAATCCTGGAATCCTCGACTAACTAGTATAGGATATGATTCATGAACACAAACAAAAGGAAACATGTTTCTAGTTTTCCACCAAATATCTGTCATCCCAGTCCTGTGGTGGTCATAATAGAAATGTCCTACAGTGGGTGAAACTATGGTCTAGCAACTTACAGACCCATTGGACTCGGTTAAGTTTGATTCTGACAAAGGTTGCTCAATGCATTGTAAATTACAACTTGTAAGTTGTAACCCAAAAAACAACACCATTAGTTTTTCCTTAGAGAGCCTTGAAAGTGCAGGGTTATCAAATCAATTCACCATCCATAGATATGACTCATATGATCATTTAATTTCACATCATATATGAAAATACTAAGTGACTTGTAAGTTGTGAGATCATGTGACTCGGTGAACAAGAAGATGCTAGATGGAAAACCGAGTTGGAAGGCTGGCATCCTCTCACACCAAGATTTAATGAAGTTGGTGAATAAGTAATGCATGCCAATGCCATTAAATTCTTTGAAATTGAACATTGAATCTCGAGTCATAGTCTGTACTCACCGAGTTGAATCATAGTCTTGACTCACCGAGTTGAACTTGGAACTGGGCAGCCCATTGGGCCACTGTGGTCCGTTCCCATTAGGACCGAGATCCTCATCCATAATAAGACTATTGGAAGGACCGAGATCCTCATCCTTGATAAGACTATTGGAGGGAACTTGGGAAGACTCTGAGTCCTGATTCCTCATTGTCCCACAGTCCACTGAATCACTGATAACCCCTACCCCTGGAAGGGCAAATTTTGTTGCTGCCCTTCTGTTGCAAATAACCCAAGCTTACTAAATTTCATTATTGACGTGCTGGAAATGAAACTAAATTTTTTTTGCATGGTAAAATTCTTCTTGGCCTTCTATGAAGGCTAAAATGGCCTTTGAAGGCATCAAATTTGAAGCCTGTGAGAAACCCTTGAATGTCAAGTCATTGCAATGAGAGACCACATGTTTGAGGCGTCGTCGTTTTAAGCGTTGCAGACAAGGAAACGTGGATGTCAAGAAGCATCCATGGATTTGTTAATTCGTTGTGGATCTAGGCGCTGGATTGAAGAGATCCGTGAAGAAATTGGCCAGTGTGAAGACAAAGCCAAAAGATCTGCCCATCTGAAAAAATACCCTTGTCGTGAAAAGAGAAGCTTTCAATGCAAATCATGTTAAAGCCGTGGAAAAGGACCTTCATGAAATCCGTGAATAAGTCTGGCATGGTAAAATCATGAAGGAAGTAAAACCGTAAATAAGTCTACTTCACAAAGGTAAAAAGCAAAAGCATTTAAAAATGTTTTTTTAAGAAAGGAGATGACGTCATATAAAAAGGAAGAGTTTATTTTTATATCAAAATTAAAGTGAACATGTCACTTGAGAAGCTTCTCACAGGAGACCTTGAAAAGTTTTTAAAGGTTTAGGGAAGAAGTTTAAAAATGTCCATGTTATAAGCTTTACTTAAAAGTAAAGGTTTTTGGTAAAGATTTTTTAAAGTGGTTAAGTGGATTTTAAAATGAAAATATACGGTAAGGGTATGAACATAAAGGGTGAATGTTGAAATATCTATGTTGAAATAAATAAAACTGTGAGTAGGGAAACAAGAATGACATGATGAGGAAGTGGTATCACACACATTTGAAAAGCATTTATTGTATTTGGATTTTTGAATTAATTGTGGGGTGCATGTTCGGTGGTACTTGACACCTTAACAATGTATTTTGGTTCCCGGTTAAAATGTAATTTCCCCAAGTGCTTGAAGCACAAAGTATCCCTCTTATGCGAAGAGAAGGATTTTGCATCAGGTGTGGAATGAACCACTAGGTAGGTACGAGGGTGGAAGGTGTACTCGTAGCCTAACTTGATGTGGATCGGAGAGGTTGAGTCTTTGATTGCGGGAGGAATGTGATTGCGGGAGGAATGTGAGATGGTTAATCTCAGTGTTGGGAGCAAGATTGATGAGCCATGTATGTGAAGAGAATTCCTAGAGAACTGGCGGTTACAACGGTTGAGGACCCATGTAATCCGGTAGATGGATTCTTCTTAATATGGACACCAATGACAGAGTTTGGATGCAGGTACAAAGGAGCATGACAAAAGACGAGCAATAAAGCAAGCATGGAAAGGGAGAGGATGAAGCAACGGATGGTGATGGTATAGTCACCATGAAGACACATGAAAAAAAAATGTAATTGAGCATTTTACATGTAAATGGGCATATGGCTATACGACCTGGTAAGGCATGCACACTCCTAGTAACTCACCGGTAAAGTCAGGAGATAGACCTAGGTGATAGGGGGGTGTATGTGGAATTCCTCGGTAAAAATTTGAGGGGGGTTGGTGATTACTCCAAGTCAAGTTTAAAGGGGGGATTGTTAGGGTTGACCTTGACTCGGGATTGAGTTAAAGGTGGTTTAGGTCTAGCACATGGTTTGGGCACATCGTTTATTGTAGCCCATGGTATTGCATGTGATTAAGCCTTTATAATGCTTGAGGAGGCTCCATTGTAAAGTGGCCTGGAGGTGAGGGGTGGCTAGCTCACTTGGCTTGGATGGCTGGTTTTGGCCATGTACTGAAGATCTTCATTGGTGCTGGTTTTCCCCGCATGGGGTTTCCAGGGTATATTGTGTGTCTATGTTAATGTTGTTCATGTCTATTTTATTTCTTGCTCATTATTATATTGTATTGCTTGTTTTAACCTAACGGAGGAGTGTGCACTCAATCGAAAGGGCGAGCCATTGGAAGGTCGAGCGAAGTCCTAAAGGGGTGGAATAACCACTTACATTAGCTGGGTGGACACATGCTCAACTCTTTTGCAAATTATTGCATGCACCCACTTTGTTAACTTTTTCTTATGAGTTCAATTTACTGGATTGATTCTTTCAAAAGTCAATGCAGAGCCACATGACCTTGAAACTAGCCCAATGAGAAAACTGGTATTTTAGGTTATCCCGGTTATGTTGGCTATAAGTCAATGAATCTACTAGAAAAACATATGTCGGGATTTTTGTTTTAACACAAGAGGAGATGGGTTTGTCAAATGATGGGTTTATGATTTTCATTATTTTGGGGAAGCTCATGATTGGACTCTAGATCAAACATTCTGCTACGGATTCTGAAATTTGTAGATGTTACCATCAATAAAAATCAAGTGTTACTAGAAATCAACGATTGGAAAGAGATAATGTATGTGAATGCTGGCAGGGTCTTGGATAAATTTTTATCATCATACTGGTATAGACAGTTGAAGACAAAACTTCCTTGAAGAGTAGCTCTTTAGTTGTGTTAAAAAGACAACCAAAGGTGTGGGAAACCAATTTGGGGATTTTCAGAAATTTCAGAAAGCATTATATGTGTTGTAGTAAAATATTTTTCCTCTGATCTCATGGTAAGTAAAGTACACCTTCTGTTCTTATAGTTTAAAATTCTCTTATTATAATTTAGTTGCATTTGATTAGGTTGTCCGTTCTTCTTTATGCTTCCTAGTTCCATATTTCTTAGTAAATAATCTAGCATTTTGAAACCTTGAAGTTAAACAAGATGTTGAACATGTATTTTATGTTGAATATGTATTTTATTTTACCTTAAAGACTACGGGTTTTACTTTTCTTCTACTAAGATCAATAGGTTGAAGTTTCCAACCATTGTGACAAGTCAGATTACATGCAGTTTTGTTAGAGTTGTACATATTTTGCAGACTAATCAATATGGACATAAATGAATATTTGGGCCCCTTATCTTGTGATGGCAAGTGATCTTGATTCCTTTACTATTTTATCTATGTTTTTTCCTTTCCACATTCATTCCTTACTCAAGAAGATGGCATGCTTAAGCCTTCAAGGTTAACAGAGAGTTATGATATTCCATCTTACATACAAGATATGGAGGTTTCCTCTACCAAGTCATCAAGTGGAACTTCCTGGTAATTGTATGAGTGTTACATGACATAAATCCTGACCCAGCCGGTAGATTATGGGGCCTTCTATCTTGTTATGACTACTCAATTATTTCTACTGGATCATGTTGTTCTTCCTATTAGCATTTTCATTATGTTTCTTCTTTAATGATACATATTTTTTTGGGATAAATTTGTCTCTTCTACACTCCAAGAGTGTCCCATTTCCTTTCATCTTCCTTAATGTATAAATTAAAGGTATACAGTTAAGATTAGTCTCTAGATTAAAAAAAATGTAGAAACTCTACATCATAGACAACTGTTTTTAACAAGAATGGTGATATTATATCTTACCTACAAGATATGGAGGTTTCCTGCTGAATGTTTTTAGCCATTGCAACAAGTTAAATTCTAGGACATTTTATCAGTGGCACTTTGTATAAAGCCTAACCCAACCCGTGGATGTTGGCATCACTGAATAGTTGGACACCTTATCTCATTATAGAAAACGATCACTTGTGAATCATGTTGTCCTTTCCATTAGCATTCACCTACTATTATGATTTGTATTCAACACCAACCCGCCAATAGTTAGATTTGTGATCACTCACTACCACCCTTTGTAGCGTAGAAACATCCAAATTTGTGAGGTGCTTGGAGGGCTCAAACCCTTGGCAAGTTTTGAGATACAAAATTTTGTAGGAATAACATACTTATAAGATTCATGGCCTTTGCAGCCTTTGTGCCATTGTTTCCTCTACTCAGTTGTTCAAATTTTGAGGCCAGTTTGTTTTAAAGAGAATTTGGTTTATGTGGAGTTTTTGTGTTTAAATTTGTGAATTGTAAATTTTTCGACAATAGATGTGGTTGGAACCAATCTATATGCTCTATCTAGAGCTAGAAGAGTCAATATTGGTGTGTTGCCATAATTCCATATTATTAAGGTCTTAGATTGAGCAAGAAAAACATCTTTCTTCTGAAAGACTTGTGTAATTCTAATGCCAAATCATAGTTGGAATGGAGGTTGTTAACTCATTAGAAGGGTTTTCTTACTTTAGATAGACTCTCAATTTAGGGGCCTTGCATAATCAATCTCAAATCAGTGGTATAATATGAATATCCAAATGTAGGGTCCAATTTGGAAGGACTAATGAAGGTCCTTTGGTAAGACAAGCCAGACCTAAGATTCAAAAAACTTGTATTCCTTGTAGTGTAAAAGGGTTGCACAGACACCAACTTTGAATGATAGGAGGGCTTTGTCCATGGATATTTAGTGGATACAAAGACTTCAGTGTATGGTATTCTATATAGAAAAATGTGGCTTTATGGGTGGTGAGTGTTGAGTATGTGGTAAAAAAATCTCTCTCAAGCAAATTTTGTGGGAATGCAAGTAGCCAGAGGTTGTTGGTAGAAGGTTCATAGGAAAAATCCTTCTATCTTCTAAGTGGATGGACATTGGTAGGATGCATCCATGGGTGAGTCTAAATATTTGATTCTTTCAGTTTTCATGGGTATTCAGAATTGTCTTAAATTTAAAGCTTTGTTCATTGAGGTTAGATTTGTTCCTTCCTCCCATGGGATTTGGCGGGAAGAGGTACATTTTCATCTCCAAGCCAAGTGTTTTCTTTGTCTATAGATTTGAAGGATGTTGATGTCTTTGCAATTACATGTTTGGATATTGTATCAATTTTAGTAGTGTTGAGGATGATGTCTTAATTCTTTTTGTATGTATTTTCATATTTTACATTTTTGTACATGTAGTATGATTAATGTAAAGCATATTTTCTATAAAAAAAAAGTTTCATGTCTAATACTGATAATTCTTCAAGGGAATATTTTATTTCTTAAATCCTACAAGGTTTCTACATGAATTGTATGAGATGCTCATCTTTTCCTTATCCTTTAGTAATAATTTATTTTGGCACACCATTTCTCATCTCTTGCTTCCCTACAATTTGAGGCATGGATGTAAGAGATTTGATATAAGGGTGACACTAATTTCAACATGTTGCAATGGATTATCCTTAGAAAGAATATTACAAATTCAATGGATAACTAACCATAAATTTAAAACCTGGTTGTTTAAACCTTCTATCATTCTGTCTTTTTTTCATAATCAATTTTGTATTCTTTTCTTCTGATCAAAGTGTGTTTATTGTTTATTGATTCTTTTGGAAAGGTTTCCTAATTAAGGGATTTCTTAAATATATAAGGAAATATCCAATTATATACTGTTACAATTGGATGCCCGAAATGGTCAAATACTCAAGTGTACCATCCATTGATGCCCTAGACAACTCAATTGAGAAGAGAGAGTCGTATGTTCAAATTCAGCCTCTGAATCCAAAATGGAAGCACCCTTAAACCTAGATTCTTGGATTCACCTTGGAATTTCCTAAGATCTGTTTCCCATACGTTTCAGGGAAATATATGGGTTTTAGGGACAATTGAGGATTAAACCTGATGTCCATGGACAACTCATTGATAAACGCCCATTGATATATACTTTCTATTTACATATGTACATGTGTAACCCTCTGCTTGTTGTGTTAACATGCACTCAAATACTAAGCCTTTGATGGATTAATAATTCTAAAAGTATTTTTTTGTGCTAAATATTTGTCCCAAAACAAAAATGGCAGTCTTAAAAAATAAGGTAGGGTGATGATGTCTTAATTCCAAATATTAGGACAACTTAGTACCCCTTGTTTTTTGTCAAGGAAAAAATGGTAACATCTTTATTTCAGATATTGAAAAGATAATATTATTTAATATATTGAAAGGATAAAATGTAATATCTTCCTGATTCATGTTAAATTTTCTTAGGGAAAAACCCCTTATTTTCAGGGACATTACCATTTTTGTCACTTTCCTCAAGGCACACCATTCTCTAAGGGCCTCTTGAAATGTTTTCTATTAACCAGACTGTATTTCCTTCTATGGATTTTATTTTTCATGTTGAGTAACTAACTTTCTCACAAGCACGCTGCTTCCAATAACCTCACTGAAATGTGGCAAACCATCTTAACCCCTAGGTCACCATCATTAAGGATGGACTTTTTAGAGGACCTAAACTGATGTCTGGGGTTTTAGAGGACATGAATCCCATGCCTCTCCAAAAGCCCCCCCGACTGCATATTCCTTCCCATCATTTGAACAATTGGAAGACCTGCATTCCTTGGGGAAAAGGGGCACATTTTCTATAATACCCCGGTTTTAATCCCCGCTCGTATTAAAATAAATAAGATACATATGTTGTAAATAATCTTGGTGTGGAGCTCAAGGCCAAGGCCCCACCATAAGATTTGGTTATGTTGTGTTTTTTATTAGGAATGGTCACCGATGGTATATCAGGACATGCGGCATATATTTAATTACGTCATCATGTAAACATGTTTTTTTTAATTAAAACAACTCAACCAGCTATGTTCGCGGCAACTAAATTGAGAAGGGGAATGATTCCAAAGAATAAGAAAAGGGGGACATGAATGTGAAACGTGGAGTCACGAGAGAAAATTATGTGTCACCACCTCCCTTGGTTATTTTGCTTTTGTTGGTTGAGGCAGCGATTGGCTGGCAAGAAGACCGTTGCCATGCCATGCTTGCTCTCCTCTCCACGACGTGGGAATCGTTTCTTCCCACTCCCTCGGATCTTGGCCGTTCATCTTCCTCATGTAGGACGAGGGAATAAAACGTTTTACCAACCGTTGTGTGGGGGTTCGCCTCCTCTCTCTCGCGCTAATTTCCGGTCTGCAATTCGTTTCTTTCATCCACATAGAGAACCAACTTTTGTCTCCACGCATGGGACTATGGATTGTTTTGTTCACCATTCTGATCGCAGTTGAAATTATTGGGATTTATTTTCCACAGATTTATGGGATCAGGGGTGATTCTTCCTATGAATCCGCGTTGAATTGTGTATGTTGGCCATGAATTTTGATCATTTTTCGATCTGTGTAAGTTTCCCAGCGATAGTATTGAAGGCTGGATCGCTGTGGGTTCATCGGATTTGTCCCTGGACTTTTTTTTTGGGTTGGTGAATGATGGCCTGAGGTGCTTGACAAAACTGGTGGGTTGAGAACCACACGGACAGAGCTATTGAGCTGGATTTCTTCTCCATAACCCCTGAAGAGCACTGGAGGGAAGATTAGGGTCCGAGGGACTGCGTTGCAGAGAAGGGACTGACTTCCTTGTGTTGGGTGTGTGTGGATGTTCTAGAATCCAGGCTGGCTCTGGTGTTGGTGTCTGCAGCTCTTTAGTGAGCTCACCAGCTTAGCATTAGCCTTTCCCAGCTCCTGGATGGCCTGATAAACCCAACTTTGTTGGCTTGGCTGATCTGTTGTTCGCCTGATAAAATCAACCGTGTTGGCTTGGCTGAACTGTGTACTCTTGTGGTGTTGTTACCCTTCTGCTATGTGTAAGCCTGTTAGTTCCTTATTCCTTATGGAGTCATGCCCGGCTCGGGGGTGGCAGCATTGCTGAGAGATCTAGGAGCATGCTAGCCTATGGTTGGGTGGAACGTTGCAGCGACATAGCTGGTTGCGAAACGATTTCTTTATAAAGATAAGTAATCTTGTCTATTTTACTTCTGCAATCCTATTACTATTAATGATCATGATGAACATGTTGAATGCTTGTATGAATGTATGTTACTCCCGCTATGTATGATAAATAACTATATATGCATGTTTTAGTTCAAGCATTTTACTTCAGCAATTTTCATGAATGCACATGTTCATGGGGCTAGTAGCCCGGATGGTTAACTCCATGGTAGCGTCCTCTTCACTGGTAGGAGGGTTGGGGACGTTACAGCGTGGTATCAGAGCTCATGTTGCAGCATGCGCCTGCATGAGCCATGAAGGGTGCAGTGATAGTGAAAGAAGCAGTATTTCTTTCTGCCCAGCAAAAGTCAGTGAAGTTCAAAAATTCAAAAAAATGGTTTAAGTGTTGAGCGGTCGGGCCACTAGCAGGAAAGTCTTCCGTTGTAGTGGAAGCGCTATGCAGAAGCTTGCCGACAGAGAGCCGTTGGAAGGAAATCAGGGAAAATTTCTCTAAGTGATTGGACGACCATCGACGGATTTAGTCGATCGAGCGTCCGTCGTTGTGGACGGCGAAGCAACTTCCCACCCGACGGAAAATTCCTCCGAACGCCGACCGACACCGTCAAAAAGGTTTCAGGCTTGAAATCGATTCGCCAATCGGAAGAAATAATGGTTTGGCATTCCGCCGTTGCGGAAGCCAAAGGCATTAGCCAGCCGATGAGAAAGACAGCGGACGCCGCAAGAAAAGTTCAAAATTTTTCTAAGTAAAGAGCGCCGTCGGAAGAAAATAGTGTTCGTGCGTCCGCCGTTGCGGAAGTGAAATCAATAAGTCTTTAGATGTGAAAAGACTGCCTCTGGAAGAAATTAGTGTTCGTGCGTCCGCCATTGCAGAAGTGAAAGCACTAAGTCTTTCGACGAGAAAGACAGCCGACGCCGCAAGAGAAGTTTAAAAATTGTTTCAAGTGAACAAGCGCCAATTGGAATAGAAAGTGGTTTGTGCGCCGCCGTTACGGAAGCCAAAAGCACTAACCTTCCGATGAGAAAATACCGCCGATGCCGGACAGAATCGATTCGCCAATCGGAAGGAGAAAGTGAACCATGGGCCGCAGTTGCAGAAGTCAAAATCACTAAGTCTTCCGACGGGGAAAAGTTCCGACTGCCGATGCCAGTCAAAAATAAGTTCGCCAATCGGAAGAAGATCAAAGATCGTGTTCCGCCGTTGCGGCTGCCTAAATGACTAAACCACCCGAAGCACAAAAGCTTCCGACAGGCGATGAGTTTATAATCTGCGGAACGATGAGTTGAAAAGAGAGCTGATTGAGCGGGTGGTTATTGGAAATGAGATCCAATTCTGTGCAAGGGAATTTTGAATTTTTCCGTCCCCCTTAGATAGTTGTTCCTTGAAGAAGAAAATATCTAGTATTTGGGAAATTGTAATTTTATAATTTTTCCAAGAGAAGGTAAGTAATGTTGGTTTATGTCAATATTATGCATCTAACATTTGTGTTATTAACACATTTGCAGAATCATAGTCACTTTCAAGAGCAGTGTTCCAGGTAGTACAGTTTGATAAGTAAGTGGTGGTTCAGTCATGAGATCCCAAGATGGGTATGGTGCTCGGGATTCTTACGAGCAAGCAGAAGATGCCATGGGAGAAAATATCCATAATAGGAATGATGACATTGAGTCCAATGGAAGGAGATTCCAAGACACACCGTCAGATGTTGCACCAACCATGAGAAGCTTAATAAACACCTAGGAAGAGAAGCATCAGTTAAATGCTGCCATATTGGAAACTTTGACAGACTTGCAGAAAAAGATAGATTCCGGACGAGGTACATCAAGACCAGAAGGTAGTAAGAGCAGCACTAGGAGAAGGAGAAGGAATTCCAGTGGATCATCTGACTCCTAAGAATCAAGTGGAGATACAAGCTCTTCTCCTCATAAAAGGAAAAGAAGAAGGCACCTTAGGGATCGTTCTCGAGATGAGTTTAGGAAAGCTAAACCTCCTACATTTGATGGCGAAAGAAAGACGGGACAAGAAGCTGAGGCTTGGCTTCTTGGAATAAAGAAGTACTTTCAGGTGTAGGATTATTCAGGAAACATGAAGGCACGAGTTGCCATATTCAATCTGAATGGAAGGGCATCCATTTGGTGGGAACACTTCAAGCAGGTAAAAAGGATCAGTGAAAGGAAACTTAAGTGGAAACAGTTCAAGAAGTATTTTAGGCAGAAATACCTCTTTGACAGGTACTATGATGACAAGATCAAGGAGTTCCATGAGTTGAGATTGGGACAGAAAACCATGGATGAGTATGCGAATAAGTTTTTGGAGCTGTTGAGGTATGTCCAGTACATCAGAGATGAAAAAGTGAAAGTCCAGCGTTTTCTGAGTGGATTACCTCAGTCTTACAAAGATAGAATTGAGTTTTATGAACCTAGAACTCTTGAAGAAGCAATAAGAAAAGCTAAGTATTGCTATGAGTAAAGTAAAGGAAAACCTGATTACCAGAAGGCATGGAAGGACAAGAAGAACGAAAAGTTGGACCAAAGAAAGAAAGGTTTCAAACCTTCTAGATTCAGGAATCAATAGAAGCAGCCATCCCAAGCCATGAATGATCCAGTTGGAGTGACAGGTGGAAATCCTAGAGAGCCACATCCGAATAAAGGTCCACTCAGATGTTGGAAATGTGAAGGACCCCACTTGCGTAGAAACTGTCCACTCGAGAATGAGAGTGCAAGGCCAGCTTACAACATTCAAGAAGCAGAAACAGTGGGTTAGGTAGCAAGGGCGATCCCTAGGATTTATGCAGCACTGGAGGAACGCCAGGCAGATCACCAGTCCACTGTGGTTGAAGTAGCAGGTAAGATTGTTGAGCAATCTGTTTCTATTTTGATTGACCCTAGTTCTACGCACATTTACATTACCCCTAGAGTAGTGGAGATTTGTGCTTTTAAGAAGGTAAAGCATAGGAAGTCTTGGTTAGTTCAGCTAGCCACTGGAACTAAGAGAAAAGTCACTGACGTGGTAGAGAAATGTCCATTGGTCATGAATGGATTGGTCACCTGTGTAGATCTGAATATTCTACCGCTTGGTTCCTGTGATGTTCTCATTGGAATGGATTGGTTAGAAGCTCACAGGGTGAAGCTTGACTGTTACAATAAGACTTTCGAATGCATGAATGAAGAAGGGAACTTAGTAGTTGTGAAAGGCATTCCAAAGGTGATTTCCGTATGGCAGGTTTCAGCAATGCAGTTAAAAAAGTTCTGTAGGAAGTGTTGCCAGTTGTATGCAGCTCATATTTTGGAGGAAATAGGTGATGAAACTCCGAGGTTGGAGGACTATCAGGTGTTACAGGAATTCAGGGATGTGTTTCCTGATGAGATTCTAGGGCTTCCTCCAAAGAGGGACATTGATTTCACTATTGAACTTGTGCCAGGATCAGCACCAGTGTCCAAGGCACCCTACAGGATGAGTACACCAGAGATGCTAGAATTGAAAATGCAACTGCAAGAGTTGTTGGAAAAGAAGTATATCCGCTTGAGTGTGTCTCCTTGGGGAGCACCAGTTCTATTTGTAAAGAAGAAAGATGGTACACTCAGGTTATGTATTGACTATAGACAATTGAACAAGGTTACTGTAAAGAATAAATATCCTTTGCCTAGGATTGATGATCTCTTTGATCAAATGAGGGGAGCAAAGGTATTTTCCAAGATTTACTTGAGGTATGGTTACCATCAGGTAAGAATCAAGGATGAAGGCATTCATAAGACAGCCTTCAGGACAAGGTATGGACATTATGAGTTTGTGGTGGTACCATTTGGTCTCACAAATGCACCAGTTACATTTATGTGCCTTATGAATAGTGTCTTAAACAAATATTTGGACAAGTTTGTTCTTGTTTACCTTGATGACATTCTTGTTTATTCTAAGAATGAGGAAGAACATGAAGAGATTTTGAGATTGACATTGAAATTGCTCAGGGAGCATCAGCTGTATGCAAAACTGAGCAAGTGTGACTTTTATAGAGATAGAATTCAGTACTTAGGCCACACTATCTTAGAAGAGGGTATATCTGTGGACCCTGAAAAGATTGAAGCCATTACGAATTGGCCTACTCCAAGAAATGTGACAGATATAAGATCTTTCATGGGACTTGTAGGATACTATCAGAGATTCATTGAAGGATTCTCCAAAGTTGCACACGCCATCACTTCTTTGCAAAAGAAGGGGATGAAGTTCGAATGGACATCGAGGTGTGAAGAAAGCTTCCAGCGGTTGAAGAGTCTTCTCACTAGTGCACCAGTGTTGAAGGTTGCAGATCCAGAGAAAGATTTTGTGGTGTGTACCGATGCATGCAGACAAGGGCTTGGAGGAGTCCTTATGCAAGACAGCCACGTGATATGTTATGAGTCAAGAAAGCTGAAGGAGCATGAGAAGAACTATGCCACTCATGATCTAGAGCTTGTAGCCATAGTACATGCTCTCAATATGTGGAGACATTACTTGATGGGCAGAATATTTGAGCTCAGAACAGATCACTGTGGATTGAAGTATCTATTTGACCAGCCTACTTTGATTGCTAGGCAAGCAAGGTGGATGGAATTTTTATGTGAGTTTGATTTTGAAATCAAGCACATAAAGGGAAAGGAAAACAAGGTAGCTGATGCACTCAGTAGGAAGGTACAGGAAATGCATGTGGCATCCCTTAGTATTTTCCAATCAGATTTGAGGCAGCAGATTGTTAATCAGGTTGCTGGAGATGAATTGTATGAACAAGTAAAAGACAAATTGCAGTAGCAAGGTCTTGAGAAGAGGTATGAGGGATATAAATTGGAAGAAGATGGGATTCTCAATTTTAAAGGTATAATTTATATTCCAGATGTAGCAGATTTGAGGAGAGTTGTAATGGATGAAATCCATCAAGCTCCGTATTTTGGTCACCCGGGATATCAGAAGACAATTGCTACAGCTAGGAAGCAGTATTTTTGGCTAGGAATGAAAAGGGATATGGCTGAGTACATTTTAAGGTGCATGAAATGTCAACAGGTAAAGGTTGAGCATCAACATCCAGCAAGCTTGTTGAAGCCTTTGCCAGTTCCGGAGTGGAAATGGGAAGTTATTTCCATGGATTTTATTACAGGATTTCCGATGACTTGGAGACAACATGATTCCATCATGGTTGTGGTAGACAAGTTGACAAAGGCAATGCATTTTATACCAGTTAAGTCTACACATAAGACGGATGACATTGCAAAGATCTTCATGAAGGAGATATTCAAATTGCATGGATTTCTGAAGGCTATAGTCTCTGACAGAGATGTTAAGTTCACTTCCAATTTTTGGAAGGGATTGTTTGCAGATTTGGGGACAAAGTTAAACTTTAGCACTGCATACCATCCTCAGACAGATGGGAAGACAGAGAGAGTGAATCAAGTGCTTGAATATATGCTTCGCATGTATGTGATGGAAAAACGAACCAAGTGGGAATATTACTTGCACTTGGTAGAGTTTGCTTATAACAATGGACAACAGGCATCCTTGGGGATGAGTTCGTATGAAGATTTGTATGGAAGAAGGTGTAGGACACCAGTGACTTGGGATAATCCAGTGAATAGGATTGTGCTTGGACCAGAATTACTCAAGGAAATGGAGCAAGAGGTTGTAAAGATTAGGCAAAATCTGAAAGCAGCACAGGACAGACAGAAAAGCTATGCAGATAGGCATAGGGTGAACAGGGAGTTCAGTGTTGGGGATCATGTTTACCTCAGAGTGAGGGCAAAGAAAAGTTCCTTGAAGCTTGGAAGTTGTGCCAAGTTGTCACCTAGATATTGTGGGCCATTTGAAGTACTTGAGAGGATAGGGCCTGTTGCATATAGACTTGCATTGCCTGCTAATACTAGAGCTCATAATGTTTTTCATGTTTCTTTGCTTAAGAAATATGTACATGATCCTAACCATGTGATAAATTGGGATGTGATTCAGGTGGAACCCAAGGGAGAATTCCAAATCGAGCCAATGTATATCCTCGACAGGAAGGTCACAATTCTTCGGAACCGAGCCATAGGGTAGGTAAAGGTGCATTGGGAGCATTACGGACCTGAAGAGGCTACTTGGGAGCTGGAGGATGCCATGCGATTGGCACATTCATTTTTGTTCAATCATGCGGAACACTGAGGCAGTACCAGTGTAGCTTTTTGTTCAAATTTTGTAAAGCACTGAGGACAGTGCTATTTAAGGGGGAGGGGAATGTAATACCCCGGTTTTAATCCCCGCTCGCATTAAAATAAATAAGATACATATGTTGTAAATAATATTGGTGCGGAGCTCAAGGCCAAGGCCCCACCATAAGATTTGGTTATGTTGTGTTTCTGATTAGGAATGGTCACTGATGGTATATCGGGACATGAGGCATATATTTAATTACGGCATCATGTAAACACATTTTTTTAATTAAAACAACTCAACCAGCTATGTTCACAGCAACTAAATTGAGAAGGGGCATGATTCCAAAGGATACGGAAATGGGGACGTGAATGTGGAACGTGGAGTCACGAGAGAAAATTATGTGTCACCACCTCCCTTGGTTATTTTTCTTTTGTTGGTTGAGGCAGCGATTGGCTGGCAAGAAGACCGTTGCCATGCCATGCTTGCTCTCCTCTCCACGGCCTGGGAATCATTTCTTCCCACTCCCTTGGATATTGGTCGTTCGTCTTCCTCATGCAGGACGGGGGAATAAAACGTTTTACCAACCATTGTGTGGGGGTTCGCTTCCTCTCTCTCGCGCTAATTGCCGGTCTGCAATTCGTTTCTTTCATCCACATAGAGAACCAACTTTTGTCTCCATGCATGGGACTGTGGATTGTTTTGTTCACCATTCGGATCGCAGTGGAAATTATTGGGATTTCTTTTCCACGGATTGATGGGATCAGGGGTGATTCTTCCTATGAATCTGCATTGAACTGTGTATGTTGGCCGTGAATTTTGATCATTTTCTGATATGTGTAAGTTTCCCAGCGATAGTATTGAAGGTTGGATCGCTGTGGGTTCATCGGATTTGTCCCTGGACTTTTTTTTTGGGTTGGTGAATGATGGTCTAAGGTGCTTGACAAAACTAGTGGGTTGAGAACCACACGGACAGAGCTATTGAGTTGGATTTTTTCTCCACAACCCCTGAAGAGCACTGGAGGGAAGATCAGGGTCCGAGGGACTGCGTTGCAGAGAAGGGACTGACTTCCTTGTGTTGGGTGTGTGTGGATGTTCTAGAATCCAGGCTGGCTCTGGTGTTGGTGTCTGTAGCTCTTTAGTGAGCTCACCAGCTTAGCATTAGCCTTTCCCAGCTCCTGGATGGCCTGATAAACCCAACTCTATTGGCTTGGCTGATCTGTTGTTCGCCTGATAAAACCAACCGTGTTGGCTTGGATGAACTGTGTACTCTTGTGGTGTTGTTACCCTTCTGCTATGTGTAAGCCTGTCAGTTCCTTATTCCTTGCGGAGTCATGCTCGGCTCGGGGGTGGCAGCATTACTGAGAGATCTAGGAGCATGCTAGCCTATGGTTGGGTGGAACGTTGCAGCGACATAGCTGGTTGCGAAACGATTGCTTTATAAAGATAAGTAATCTTGTCTATTTTACTTTTGCAATCCTATTACTATTAATGATCATGATGAACATGTTGAATGCTTGTATGAATGTATGTTACTTCCGCTGTGTATGATAAATAACTATATATGCATGTTTTAGTTCAAGCATTTTACTTCAACAATTTTCATGAATGCACATGTTCATGGGGCTGGTAGCCCGGATGGTTAAATCCATGGTAGCGTCCTCTTCGCCGGTCGGAGGGTCGGGGACGTTACATTTTCCTCTTCCTTTGTTAAATTAGTGCGTTCATATAGTCTATTAATATGCTCATTTAAATCTATGTCTTGAATGGATTCCTTTTCACATTGTACCTCCAAACTTGCAAGAGAGAGTTTTGTAGAATCAACTGTTACCTTTTGAAGAAAAACCATTTGGAGTTTGTACTGTATCATCCCAAATCGCTATCGGTGGGTTGATGACGTGTTGAACCCAATTATGAGTGACACCATTTTCCCTTCCTTTCCACTGTCTTTCACATACTTAGTGCCATTCACCTCATTGAAGCATCAAATAGGCTGAACAACTTCAATGGTGTAACTTGGGTATGGATTATCCTCTTGAATGAAATCAAATTCCTTTCGAGCTAAGTTTTGGGATCTTACCTTTTTAGGAGCTGATTCAACCTAATTTGATAGAATCATTTTGTTTAATCTTCAGATCCATCAAAGGTCTTAGCAATCTCTTCAACATATTCTTTCCAATAGCACCGAAACGAGCAAAGAAAACTCTCTTTTAATATGGCCATACTGTCAACATCTTGAACATGAAAAGGATATTTTTGTTGTCGATGATCTAGGTGATAGCCTATTTTCCACTGAATATCCAACACCAAGTACTTGTTGTTAAAAAAACAAGACTATACTATAAAACCCCTTCAAAAAGAATGTGTTGCATGGTATAAAATTATTTTATAATAATATTGGCAATTATTTTCCATGGGTTTATAGTTTATTATAGTAAAACACTCTATAAAATTTAAACTGTAAAATTGAAATCAAGGTGCCATAAAAAATCATTTACAATTCTTAGAATCTGAACATCAAAATTCCAACCCTGAATAACATATGTTGGTTGTATTTATAGAAAATCCCCAAATAATAGGCTTAATCTGATTAAGGTGTGACGTATCTGGATTCTGCAAGCAAGTTTCTAAGCCTATTTTCTTAAAATGGGTTAAAATTAGTTTATAGATAAATTTCATAGCTAGCCCCAAGGGTTAGCTCAAGTGTTCATGAGCCAGATGTGAGATCTCTCTCCTCAAAGTTGGGAAGGTCATAGTTTTGACTCTCTTGATCTCCTCATGGTTAGGCTCTCTAATTAGGGTAGACAGTTTACCATGTTTACCATCCATGGATCACAGGGAAGTACTCGAAGGGTTTTTTGTGATTCATTCCATTGGGAAAAAGAAACTAAATTTTAGAGATTTTTTATTCTATTGGGCCTGAACATAGAACCAATTTTACAATGCACAAATTTTTTTGGTAACTTTAGTTTATTCTTAACATAAATCTACCTTGCCTGAGGGTTGCATAGTGACATGAAGGATTGAACTAGTCTTCAATATCCTACTAACATAATATGTTTGTGCTCTGCTCTTGACTTCTGCATTGACGCAGCTCAAGATCCTCACTCCCAATCAACCACTGAATGTGATGATGGTGAATGCTGACATGTTGTAAAGTCTCTCTTTTGATATCGACAGTTTTCATTCTAATCTCTTTTGTGTGGCCCACATGCCCCTCTTAATTGTACTATAAAATTCAGTCGATGACGTTGCCACAAAATGAGAGATAAAGTTGATTGCATGGTTTACAACTATTTTTTTGGTAAATAAAATATATGTGTTATGATTCACATGAGATGGATGTATATGTTTTTCTTGTATAGCCTTTGATGTCAATCATTTTCATTTTTTAGATATTGATGAATTTTACAAGTGGCTGGTATAAACTGGCTTTCTCATTATAAATCTAATTCGTTTATTTGGCATGTTGCACCTATGTTGGAATCTTGCAAATTGAGTAATTTTTAAAGTGTTTTACACATCTGTTCATGTAATAATGAATTATACTAAACTGTGCTTCTTCTTGAAGTGTGTTTGTTCTATTAATACCTAGAATAATGTGCCTATTAAAACTGGAAGCTTTCATTAATATTTGATGAGCTGTCATATTCAAATAGAGATATAAATATAGTTTTTGGTTAGGAACATCATTGATGCCGCATTGCCATTCTCTTAGTTGTCTTGTTCAATTTCCTTTGTCCTAAGATATTATTTACCTACTTTTTCTGCATTGTACATAATATTCATGAATACAAATCCAATTTCCAACCTATTATTATGGCTAAAATTTTCCGAAGGGTACGATTTTTCTACCATTGTCCACTTTTGTTTTAAGCAGTATGATGTATAATTGTATTGACACCTTATGCATTCTTGGACTGAATTTTTACCTACATTCACATGTGATTGGAAACACTATGAACTAACGATGTTTCTCCTTTTAAGTTAGGATGAAGAGAATGTAAGAGTAATAGGACCATATTCATATAATAGTCTCATGGAAAATCCTGTAGCACTGGATGCAAGAAAAACACAGGAGTTTCCTGCTAGAGTTGTTGAAGAAGATTCAATTGATTTTGTTGCTACCACCATTGCAAATTTAGGGGTTCCTTCTCCATCCATTTTAAGGGGATTATCATTTGAAGGATCTCCTGTTTCAACTCCTAATGAATGCAGGGAAAGGAAGGGTGATGAATAGGAAGTTGAAGAACTTATGAAAGCATTGGATTTATCAAAAGTTGATTCAATAGCTGGTGCTCCACCTGATACTGATACCTATTTGTCAGTTGTTTCACATCAAAATACGAATTCTTAGAGACCACCATGTCAAATTTTGTTTGAATCATCAGAGCATAACATTGAAGATGCATATCAAGCAAGTCATATGGATGAAGCCAATGAATTGGATGGTGAAATAGTTGTTAGTGGTTAGATGATATATTGAATGAATTAAATATATCATCTACTGATGTGATTGATAGAACACTTATTGAAGAGCTATTGATTGGGAGAATAGAAGATGATGAAAATTCTATAAAATATAAAGGTGAGGTAGTAGCTGAAAATGCAGTTTTAGATGCATAATTTTTGTTCCCACAAAGTTCAAATGCCTCTCTTAAAATTCATACTGATCTATGTACTACAAAATAGACTTTCAAAATTCAACAAGTAGTGGAAAGAAGTTCTTTTCAAGAAATTTCAACAAGTGTAGTTCATTGTGAGCCAATAGAGGGTATGGGGGAATGTGTTTATACCAATGCCATTTCTTATGGGGTTGTTCTACTCTCTAGCAATAAGAACCAATTGATAGCTCATAATATGTTAGTTCAAGTTTAGAGGGTAGTGAGCCTATTTAGGAAGGGTAGGAATGCATTCTAGTGGATCCTGCTCCTCACATGTATGAAATCCAAGAGCCTTTATATGAAGGTGAAATGGTTTTAGCAGAGGAGGATGACAAAGGAGCAATTTTACAAAGTAAAAGGTTGGGATTTGGAGATGAAATTTCAATTCATGAACAAGAAGAATATCTGTTTGCAACAAATAGAGAAGGTAAATACGTTTCCTGTAAATTGTCTACGGTATACTGATGTCAAAATATTGGTATTAAGGTAATTTTTTCTTTCTTGCTGGAATTCTAAATGAGGCCTTAAATGTAGGAACACTATTTCAATTTTTTTTGAGAAGTAATGTTATTCAATTGAAATTTTTTGGGTAACCTATTATGCATACTATTTTGATATGGATTTTTATATGAATTTTGTGCATCCTTCAAATTTTGAATTTGCAAAAAAATTGCATGCAATATCTTTTGGTAGGATCTTTTGTCTCCAAGAAGGAATGAATGACTGCGAACTTCGTGTTTTTTACCGTAACGACCACTTTAGTATAATGTTTAAGGTCGGTGGCTTATTAATAGTTTTTTATTTTTCCATTTATTTAGTTTTGAAGGGTAGGTGTTCATTATTTAATTGTCATAGACAACTTTATTGAGTCAATTTGAGTGTGTTATGGTTTTAACATTTTCTTAATTTATAGTTCAAGGTGGGTCTATACCTTCTAGAAACAGATCAAGGCTATACAAATCATCCTGATTTGGTGTGGGAAAAACTTAATGAGGTATTGTGCTAGTCTTTAATGCTGTTGTATTTTCTTAATCCTAATATTTCTTGACTTTGTATCATTTTTTCTGCTTACTAGTGTTATTGTTCTAAGAAAGTCATTTGCATGGTTGTTGGTAGATGTAATGATTTTGATTGCTTTTAGCTTGATGTGCAAAAAAATTACACTTTCTAAGGATAACATTTTAATGGTAACCAATTAGGTTGATTTGCTTACTATATTTTTTAATTTATCTAACGATAACCATTGTTGTTAGCTATACTATATGTGGGTTGTATTGCTACTACTATTATTTATTGTCCTTGGATGCCTAAACTTTAAGACATGGACCTTTGGGAGTGTTAAGTTGAAAGAAATGAAAATTATGTTATATATGTTACCACATTGTTTTTTCCTTTACTTATTCTAGTTTAACTTGTTCATTATTTTATTACTATTGTTGTTATTCATTGTTCTTGTATGCTTCAACTTCAACACAGGGACCTTTGGGAGTGTTAAGTTAAAATAAATGAGAATTATGTTATATATGTTACCACATTGTTTTCTTATTTACGTATGTGAGTTTAACTTGTTCATTAATTTATTACTATTGTTGTTATTTATTGTCCTTGAATGCTTCAAATTTAACACAGGGACCTTTGGGAGTGGTAAGTTGAAAGAAATGTATATTATGTTATATATGTTGTATTGCAGTCACTCGAAGTGTTTCATAGTTTGGACCTTCCTTACACAGTGACGGTAAAACTTATTGTTATTGTACAAAACAACTATGGAATATATATCTTAAGAGAGAATGTAAAAGTTCGACCCTTGGTCTTGTGGGTAAAAGGGTTGTTTCCCCACCTTGATTGTACACCTTGTTCTTGTGGGTAAGAGGGTTATTTTTGTACCTTGATGTTACACCTTGGTGTTGTGGGTGAAAGGGTTGTATTTCCACTTTGTTATGATCAATATTATTGACCTTTGATCTTGTGTTGAACCTTGTTGGTCCTTATGCTAGCGCCTCCCTATCCTAGTGTGGTACCTTTACCCTTATGTCATGATGACTTGCCATTCACATTTGTTAACTTGTTCCGTCATGGAATGGCATTACACTACCTTCACTTCAGTGTTTAAAAAAAACCCTACCTACCTAGGTTAAGAAATACACCTAGTATCCCTATACCACTTATTTCATGAATGATTTTTGGGTACATCACTTACATCGGTATCTTATAAAGGAAACAACCAAGTCGAATCCAGGCCAACTAGTGGGAGTGAGGAGGATGGAAGGTCCTGAACTCTGCTAGGATAGAACCATGATATCTGTGGGTTGTTTGGAAAGAACCATGACCTCTGTGGGTTCTTTCGACAGAGTCGTGACTTGTGTGAGCTGTTTGGACTAAATCGTGACCTTTTTGGGTTGCTAAGTTGGGTTGTGATTTTTCTTGAGTTTGCTAGACTGAACCATGACTACACCTTGGTCTACCTTAACTCGATCTGTGGTCTACTGAATGTTCTAAGGTATTTTCTGTGAGTGTGTTGTTGTTGGTGCCTACCATGGCCTTTACTAGGGATGATGTGGTTCTTGTTCAGCTTGTTGCAGCATGCCAATCCTGTTTAGAATTTATAGAGGTTTCATGTGCTCCTTTTCAGCCTCCTTGAGGCCGCTACTATGTATGGAAGTGTGTCACATTCTGAAGGACGTGCTAGTTTGTGGGTTAAGGATGCCTCTACACATTTGAAAGGAGCTTCTATTTTCTTGATGTATGAATGTCCTAAAAGAATGTCATTTATTGTAGCAATGGGGTTGAAAGTTCATTCTCATTTCTAGACTATTTTAATTAATACCTTGAGGTATGTATTTGTCTCACTCTTCCCTACGACTACCTATCTATCTATATCTCAGATATGCCCATTGTTTCATCAGTGACTTGTATCCTAAGAGACAAAGTCTGATCATAATATACATCTGAGTATATAAAGGAAGGTCTAAACCACATTGTTTTCTTCTTTTTTCCATTTATAATGTTATTGCATGTGCTTGACTAATTATATTGTAAAGCTATCAGAATCTGCATCCAATAGACAGGTAGAGTAAATTACTACTTTCATGTTTTCAATTTCTTTTTGTTTTGTTTAAATAATGGCATTCCAAGTGGGAATTTTCGACAAAGTTGAACAGTTGTGGGAGATTTGCTAATTCTCTTTCGAGGTATAAATGATAATGGGATTGGCATACACATCTATGTTTAAATTTTATTTTATTTTCTTTATATATCCATTACTAATGATTACCAAGTTACTAAATATCCATAATGGCTTACATTGTACTAGTCCTTCAAGTGCATTTATTAAGTGCAAATATATAGATCCATAATGGCTTACGTTGTACTAGTCCTTTAACTGCATTTATTAAGTGCAAATATATATTTGCACTTAATAAATGCAGTTGAAGGACTAGTACAACGTAAGCCATTATGGATCTATAGTAACTTGGTAATCAATATTTTGTATTCTTGAATGATGCAAAATTTGTTTGAATATCATCATTGTTAGGAAATGACAACTTCTTAATGGGTGCTAGCTCAATGGTAGAGCACCTGCCTAGTTATAGGCAGGAGGTTGGTGGTTCGATTCCTCTATGCCCTATCATAAATTTGTGACTAAGAAAAAAACTAAACTCACATATACAAAACTATTAATAGATCATTTCTGGTATCTTATAGCGTGACTACCATTTAGTTGTATTTGGCTTAGCCATTAATATGTTACCTTGATTTATCATCTAGTAGTTTATTTAGTTGTATATTTGGTCATTAATTGTGGAAATGAATGACTAAATCAATGACTACATCAATGACTAAATCAATGACTAATAATTGAACCAATTAATGACTAAGTTCAATACGACTAAGTTAGTCAAGCTATAATATAGTAGAAATTAGCTACTATTAGTCATCAACTCAAAAATAGTCGTTTATATCCAAATTTTAGTCATTTTTAATCATTAATTCCTCATTTTGTATTAGATCCTCACTGGAAGGTAAACATGATCCCAAACATTAAATTCCCTATGCACTTAATTCTTATTTGCATAGATTCTCTTCCTATCTTGGGTTTCCTTTAAATTCTACTTAATCTTTGCAACATCTTATTCCATTTCCTTAAGCATTTATGTCCCAATAAAAAAAATTGTGCACTGGATTATCCCAACTCTATGGTGTCATGCACTTTCTACCATACAAAGCTTCAAATGGACACATTATTAGCAAAGCGTGTTTCCCATTGTTATATGCACACTCTACCAAGTGTAGATAATATTCCCACTTGGATGGTTTGTTCGTCACATAGATGTGGAGCATGTATTCAATCACTCAATTTACTCTTTAAATTTGTCCATTTATTTGTGGCTCATAGGCGACACTACAATTTAGTTGTGTACCTAAATCTTCAAAAAGACTTTTCCAGAAGTTAGAAGTAAATTTTGTATCTTAGTCAAATACAATTTCTTTGGGTAACCCATGCAATTTAAATGCTTCTTTCATGAATATTTTGGCTATCTCATCAACCTTTTAGGTAGAATTAACTAGAATAAAATGTGTTTCCTTAGACAATTTATCTACCACAACCATATGATGGAATCATACTTTCTTGAAGTAGTTGGAAATATAGTAATGAAATCCATAGTTAGCCCTTCCCATTTCCATTTTGAAATTGGAAACGACTGCAATAAACATACTAGGTGTTGATGCTCAGTCTTCGCTTGTTTGCATTTCATACATTTAGAAATATACTCGACAATGTATTTCTTCATTCCTTGCCAAAATATTGCTTCCTTGTTGTAGAAATTGTTTTCTAGTATCCTTGGTGACCAGAATATGGCATTTTATGGATTTCATCCATAATAATTATCCTTAAATATGGCACATTAGGAATATACAATCCATTTTTAATAAGTAAGAAGCCAATCATCCTACAAACGATAACCTCTTTACCTCTTCTCTAAATTTTGGTGTTGTAATCTATCATTTTCTTGCACATAATGCTCATCTTTAGCAATAGAGTCAATGATTGTTTTCCTCAAATCTGATTGGAAAATGCTAATGGATGCCACATGTACTATTGCATGCATTTTTTTGTTGAGTGCATCAACCACTTTATTTTATTTCTCCTTTATGTGTCTAATGTCCAAATCAAACTCACATAAAAATTCAAGCCATCTGGATTGACTTGCATTTAGTATGAGTTGTTCAAATAAATATTTCATACCACAATGGTCTATCCTAAACTCAAATTTATTTCCCATCAAATAGCGCCTCCACATTTTAAAATCCTACACTATGGAAACATGCTTTAAATCATCGACCTAACATAATTCTTCTCATGTTATTCCATATTTCTTGACTCATTACATACCAAATGATTGTCTTGCATAAGAAGTCCTCCACTTCCTTGTTTACATGCATCGGTACACACCACAAAACCATTTTTTAGGTTTGTAATTTTTTGAAATTGGAGCAATTGTAAGAAGCTTCTTTCACAATAGGAATCTTTCTTCACCTTTTTGTGTCCACTCAAATTGTATTCACTTCCTTTGCAAAGAAGTGACAGGGTGTGCAACCTTGGAGAATCCTTCAATGAACCTTCTGTAATAACTAGCAAATCCATAAAGGATCTTACAGCTGTCACATTATTTGGAGTTATCCACATAAAGGCATTAATTTTTTCTGGATCCACTAATATTCCTTCCCTTGAAATAATGTGACCGAAACAATGAATTTTCTTTCGATAGAAGTAACATTTGCTTAGCTTGGAATACAACTTATTCTCTCTTAGCACTTGAAAATTCATCCTCTAATGTTCTGTTAGCACCAGAAATGAGCCCAAAGGTTGCGAAAGGCCCGCTCCCGGGTAATATAAGAACCACTTTCGAAGAGAGAATTGGCCTTCTGCTCTTCCGAGAGGGATCTCTCAACAAATGTCAACAATGCCAGATATATATATACAAATGAAACTATAAATTGTTTGTAAAATTGGTTGAAACAAAACACATCACCATTGGGCGATGGAGTCAAGATATACAATAGGAATAATCAGAACTTAATTCAAGCGATTTCAACACATGGGCAAGGTAGCCACTTGATCACAATCGATTCATAATTGTCTGGTGGAAAGGAGGAACATGAATAGACCATCAACATAGAGCATTGCAAAAAATGAATTCTGTATCAACTTTAGAAGAAAACTTTGGTGAATACCTGAAACAACAGACAGAGCATAGCAAGTATGAATTTTGGGCTGTTATACCCTAAGTATCAGATATGAAAGAAAACAAAACGGGAGAGATAAACTGGAAAAACATTCACATAAGAAAGGAAATAACAGACTGTAGGCGCAAATGACACATGAATCCTTGTATGAAAACACCGACTTTGGCTCTGCAATTATATTAAAATTCTCTTGAAAAACACACACAGCAAAATTACAATGGTTTCGACCCCTTCTCCTTCTTCAGGAGGTATATTTATAGAATTTGGTTTTCCCAGACTGACATTCGGGAATAAAAATTTGTTACAACTGAAGGACATCTTCTAACAAACTCCAAACATGGCCTGCACACCACGATTCACATAAGACAAAAAATAAAATGCGTATTACTAGAAAAATAGGCTTGAATCCCCTCCTGCATATCCCAGATGGTGATAGCTGTGCAAAAAATGAAAGACATTTTTGTAATTGGCCATGTTCCCAACAAAACCCATGTCTTCTTTTCCTCGGATTCAGCTCTAGCTCCTTAGGATTTGAGTTTGAAACTGATGACTCAGACAGTAAAGTTGTAAATTTATGGAAAAATAACCTGTGAATATATTAAGGAGGTTTTTGTAGATAGGCATGTTATGAAGAAAAACCTCTCTCCATTTCTTGAAATTCAACTCCATTTGGCTAAAACAATTCTTTGAATGTGATGTCTGAAACAGTCCTTTGGAAACCCTAAAACATAGCCTGTAAAAATCACTTTGTTTCTCCTAACCCATAAGACCTGGGTAAAAAATGAGAGAGGTTATTGAACATGATCCTGTTCTTAATAGAAACCTCATTCAATTTTGGAAAATTCTTTTTGGTTTTCCAGAAACAATTGATTGAAATAACTGACTAAAACAATCCTTTAAAAGTCTGGAAATTTGCTCTCTGAAGATGACTTCAGTTCTCTCAATCCACAACACCTAGGTAAAAACTGAGAGAGGTTATTGTAAATAGGTGTGTTATGAAGAAAAAATTTCTCAGTTCTTGAAAAATAATCTTGGTTTGGTGGGAACAATTGATTTAAAATAATGACCAAAACAATCATTTTCCTAAAAAATAATCATGCTCTACGGCTTTAATTCTGAATTGAGCTCATTTGATCCACAATTAGTATAGTGTTTGTAAGCATTGTTTTTTCAACCTGCCTTCACATTCACCCAGCAAAATTATTTTAAGCGGTTGATCAGTATTACCGGATAATGGATGCTTACCACGTGGGTGAACTTGCATGTAGCATAAACATTTTGCTAATCTCAAAACCTAATTTCTCCTTGCTAGTTGACAATACGAAATGCATTCACGCCATTCATCCTTTCCTAGACAAATCGTGGCCATTGAAATATGCGGGCTTTTAAAAGATTTCACAAATTGAAAAAATTCACTATCTCGTGCATTTTCATAATGCGAAATTTATTTGAGCCGTCGGATGATCAAATATGATTTAATCTGGATCGTTGATTAATGTTCAGTTTGCAGGAGCTTTAATTATTTCCCTTTCAACCGGAATCCATTTCTTTGTATCTCCAACTAATGACATTACCAATTGCTCCATCTTCGGAAATGAAAATATTATTTAGTGTTAATTTCTTCAATTTATTTATTGCAAAAATTTTACTTTAATTAATCTCCACATATAACTAATTATATTCTCTCCACCAATATGTGTTGATGCAAATAATTCTCACGCTTTTATATTTTGCTTCCTTTTGATGAGGGAATTATCCCACATGCAAGGGAACACTTACCTGTAAGCTATTTATAAACACCAATCGTTCCAAATTATACCAAGGAACAATGTGTGTATTAGTCTTGGAGAGCTTGGTGCTTGGACTTTGATAGCTGACTTGGACTGTTTGTGATGTGGGAGGTCCATGTGTGGATGCTCTTGGTGATGAGTGGCTATATGCCAATATTTTTGCCAAAAATTTCCATTTGTAAAAGTTCATTTTATTTTTGCTCCAAACACCTTTAGAATGTTTTTCCCTTAAAACTCTTTCAAATCACATGGGACAAAACCCGTGTTAACAACCGGCTCCACAAGGGATGTTATCCTCCCTGCAAGGTAACAAAGAACCCCGTATACCAAGTGCCAAATCCATTGGGCTGCTCCCAATTTTCTCTGAAATCCTCAACCTATTATGAATTGAACCACCAATTGAAACCATTCTGCAAAAAAATCTCACTCTTTCAACCTGCCACCTGTCATTTGTCCACATTCTTAAAACTGAAGACAACTGTAACTGCAGACTTGAACTTTAAAACCGAAACTGAAATCAAAACTGAAACTGAAAACAAACTGAAAGCTACTGAATGGAATGCTCGCCATGTCGAGCTTATTAATCTTTACTTACATACCCTACTTACTAAGCATCAATGCTCACTCAAGGAACTTTCAACTTCCAATGAATCCACTCAAGCAAACGATCCCATAAACCAAATTTCTCTTCATGCTTGATAAAAAATAGAACTGAAGGACCTAATGGCACAAGGTTATAATAAAGAAATTGATCTTTACAGTAGAGATATAACCAGTCATTACCACTGCTAAGGTTCTCCATGTACTCTGCCACTGGATCATAAAAAACATGACATCTTTCAAAAAATTCTGTCATTTGCTTACCATGAGAAGGCTGTCCCAACTGTAAATTCCCTTGCACGTTTTCAAACTGATATTCAAAATAACTATGCAAGGAAAACACGTCACAGTTTCTAGGAGAGACATCCACAACTTCATCTAAAATTTCTGATTTTAAAACTTCATATTCTTTATATGCTTCAGCAGAAACATCATTCATTTCTTCAATATGATCGAGCAAATAGATTTCTTCTTAACAAAAAATTTCTGAATTTGAAAAACAAAAAGAAACATCCATTTGAGAACCCCCATCTTCTTCTTCATTATTCAATTCTTCATGGCATACTACTGGTTTTTCTAAAGGCTGGGATTGATTGCACAACTTCCCTTCTTGCTCATCATCCATTCCAAGAAAATTTATACATTCATCTACAATATCAAATTTCTGTTTGTGATCAGAAAGTTCAAGTCCCGTTTTTAACCACTCAAATGTAGGAAAACACAACGACAAACAATCACTTTCAACATGTTCAGTTTCCACTATGTTTTCATACTTTTGATCTTGGATTGCAATGAAATTTTCTTCACTAACAGAAATTGTGGCAAGCTGATTGCATTCTTCAGAAAACAAATCAGTACACCCATCTCCTTTCAACTCACTAGGCTGATCATCTTCTTCAAGCAAAGAGAGATTTATATACTCACGTAAATCTTTAGGTGAAATATTAATTTGATCAACATGCAGAGGTCTTTCTTCAACCACTATTTCAAAATCTGATTTCTCTTCACTTGCATTTTCAGAAAATGAACATGTGGAGGGACTTTAAGACTGAGATTTTATAGAATTATCATCTTCAATGTAATCAATCACACACGCATGGTAACTTTCAAGAGATTGCAGTTGCGAAAAGGAATTTTCTGATTGGGAAGGGGGGGCTTCTTCTTGTAACAAAAATTCAGAAGTTGAATAACATGAGGAAGGATTTGATTAATAGTCCCAACCTCTCTCCTGGTCACACAGAGAATGACAAGAATGCTGCAAATCATCATTAGTTTTAGGAAGAGAGATATAACTAGTTGAAACAAAGCTTTGGTCTATGTCAACTTCAGCCACGGAAGACAATACTGACTACTGGGAGTTTTCTTGAATATCATGGAAATTGGATTGTCTTTCTTTTTGAGCTGAATATTCATGTAATATCTCTAAAATCTCTTCATCCAAATACTGATCATCACCACACTCATCTTTCACATTTTCAATGAACTCTCTATCGTGTGTGTAACAATCTTGAAGTAACAACAAACAAGGATAATGCCCTTTGAAATGTTCATGAAATATTATATGAAAGTCTTTAAGGGAGGATAAACTCCCTGCTAGCAATCCCTCATACCAAGACCTTGCATATCCTTCTAAACTAAACATGAACAATTTCATTAAATAATCTTCATGCCATCCCACTCCAAGCTTATGTATATGCTTATGAAATCTAAATAAATGAATGGCAGCATCATCACCCTTTTCATCATTGAATCTTGGAAGATATGTATGCCAATATACCAGGGGTATTTTATTGGGATAACCAGGAATGGCAGCAAGATTCATAGGAGCATACCTTGCAACCTGAGAAGTCATCTTGATAGTGGAGAAACTGAATTAGCTCCTCAAACTTTGCAACCCCCTTTGATAGTGGAGCTGCCATAGAACATTATGAAGAATGGATCCTTCATAGATGGAGTCTCTAGGTGAAAAGACATGAACTTCTTGATGTCTGACCATTGCTCACCATCAATAGTCCGAACTAAACCCTTCATTAAAATCCATGGAATATTTGAGACCTCTTCCCATATTTGTCTTTCTGACCACCGGTCTCCCCAGTGGAGTCACCTTCCAGGGGCAAATGATACAACCTTTTTCAAATGTAAGAATCTTTGTTTTCCCACAGAGACTCTTTATCCTTTGAATCTTTGTCGTTCTTCCCATGGATGATATTCAATCTCATCCCTGGCAACGGCACCAGTTTGTTAGAACCAAAAATGAGCCTAAAGGTTGCAGAAGGCCTGCTCCCGGGTAACAGCAGAACCACTTTCGAAGAGAGAACTGGCTTTCTTCTATTTCGAGAGGGATCTCTCAACAAATTTCAACAATACCAGATATATATATACAAATGAAACTATAAATTGTTTGTAAAATTGGTTGAAACAAAACATAGCACCATTGGGCGATGGAGTCAAGATATACAATAGGAATAATCAGAACTTAATTCAAGCTATTTCAACATAGGGGCAAGGTAGGCACTCGATCATAGTCAATTCATAATTGTCTAGTGAAAAGGAAGAACATGAACAGACCATCAACAGAGAGCATTGCAAAAAATGAATTCTGTTTCAACTTTAGAAGAAAACTTTGGTGAATACCTGAAACAACAGATGGAGCATAGCAAGTACGAATTCCGAGCTGTTATACCCTAAGTCTCAGATATGAAAGAAAACAAAACAGGAGAGATAAACTGAAAAAAAAATCACATAAGAAAGGAAATAACATGCTGTAAGAGAAAATGACACATGAATCCTTGTATGAAAACGCCGACCTCGGCTTTGCAATTATATTAAAATTCTTTTGAAAAACACACACAGCAAAATTACGATGGTTTCAACCCCTTGTCCTTCTTCAGGAGGTATATTTATAGTATTTGGTTTTCTCAGACTGACATTCAGGAATCAAAATTTGTTACAACTGAAGGACATCTTCCAACAAACTTCAGACGTGGCCTACACACCACGATTCACATGAGACAAAAAAATAAAATGCGGACTACTAGAAAAAAAGGCTTGAAGCCCCTCCTGCATATCCCAAATGGTTATAGCTGTGCAAAAAATGAAATATTTTTTTGTAATTGGCCATGTTCCCAACAAAACCCATGTCTTCTTTTCCTCGGATTCAGCTCCAGCTCCTCAGGATCTGATTTTGAAACTAATGACTCAGACAGTAAACCTGTAAATTTAGGGAAAAATACCCTGTGAAGATATTTTAAATTCTCCCAACCTGTGATATCTGTGCAAAATATGAAGGAGGTTTTTGTATATAGGCATGTTATGAAGACAAAAATCTCTCAGTTTCCTGAAATCCAACTCCATTTGGCTGAAACAATTCTTTGAATGTGATGTATGAAACAGTCCTTTAAAAACCCTAAAACATAGCCTGTAAAAATCACTTTGTTTCTCATAACCCATAAGACCTGGGTAAAAAATGAGAGAGGTTATTGAAAATGATCCTGTTATTAATAGAAACCTCATTCAATTTTGGAAAATTCTCTCTTCTTTTCTGGAAACAATTGATTGAAATAACTGACTAAAATAGTCCTTTAAAAATATGGAAATTTGCTCTCTGAAGATGACTTTGGTTCTCTCAATCCACAGCACCTGGGTAAAAAAATGAGAGAGGTTATTGTAGATAGGTGTGTTATGAAGAAAACCTTTCTCAATTCCTGAAAAATCATTTTGGTTCGGTAGGAACAATTGATTTAAAATAATGACCAAAACAGTCATTTTCCTAAAAAATAACCATGCTCTACGGCTTTAATTCTGAATTTAGCTCATTTGATCCACAATCAGTACAATGTTTGTGAGCATTGTTTTTCAAACTTGCCTTCACATTCACCCAAAAAAATTATTTTAAGTGGTTGATCAGTTTTATCGGATAATGGATGCTTACCACGTGGGTGAACTTGCATGCGACATAAAACTTTAGCTAATCTCAAAACCTAATTTCTCCTTGCTAGTTGACAATGTGAAATGCATTCACACCGTTCATCCTTTCCCAGCCAAATCGTGGCCATTGAAATATGCAGGCTTTTAAATGATTTTGCAAATTGAAAAAGTTCACTATCTCGTGCATTTTCATAATGCGAAATTTATTTGATCTGTCGGATGATCAAATGTGCTTTAATCTGGATCATTGATTAATGTTCAGTTTGCAGGAGCTTTAATTATTTCCCTTTCAACCGGAATCCATTTCTTTGTATCTCCAACTAATGACATTACCAATTGCTCCATCTCCGGAAATGAAAATATTGTTTAGTGTTAATTTCTTCAATTTATTTATTACAGAAATTTTACTTTAATTAATCTCCACATATAACTAATTATATTCTCTCCACCAATATGCGTTCATGCAAATAATTTTCACGCTTTTATATTTTGCTTCCTTTTGATGAGGGAATTATCCCACATGCAAGGGAACACTTACCTATAAGCTGTTTATAAACACCAATCATTCCAAATTATACCAAGGAACAATGTGTGTATTAGTCTTGGAGAGCTTGGTGCTGCTATATGCCAATATTTTTGTCAAAATTTTCCATTTGTAAAAGTTCATTTTATTTTTGCTCCAAACACCTTTAGAATTTTTTTCCCTTAAAACTCTTTCAAATCACATGGGACAAAACTTGTGTTAACATGTTCTTCATGCTCTTATTCATTCTTGTAATAAATAAGAATGTCATATAGAAAACAAAAAATAAGTGTGTCGAAATAATTGTTGAAAATATTGTTCACGAGACACATGAATGTAGTTGGTGCATTAGTGAGATCAAATGACACCGCAACGAACTCATATTGCCCATACCTTATTCTAAAGGTTGTCTTGTGGATGTCTCCTTCCTTTATTCTGACTTCATGGTAACTAGATCTCAAAAAATATTTGAAAATACCTTTTCTCCTCTCATTTGATCAAAGATATCATCAATTCAAGGAAATGGGTACTTGACTTTACTATAAATTGTTTAGATGCTTGTAATCAATACATAACTCGAGTGTTCTATATTTATTTTTCACAAATATATTGGGTGCTCCCCATGTACTTGGACAAATGTACTTCTTTTCCACCAACTATTGTAATTTCATTTTCATCTCTAGCAATTTTGTTGTACTCATTCCGTAAGGTGTCTTAGACACTGCTACAACTCTTAGCACAAGATCAATCAATTGTGAAATCAGCATCCCTCTTCAAAGTAACTTATGTCACTTCATAGAGAAACACATACCTAAATTCTTGTAACAAAAATAGTCCTCCAATTTGAGGACTTCTTTTACTGTTATATCCAATACATGGGCCACATACAATTGAAAAACCATTCTAAAATAATTTTTCATCTGCAAGGCTGAAATTTTCCTAATAGAAACCAATTTTGAAATGGCATGTACTATCTTTGGGTTTCCTTTTTCATCCATGCATTTGAAGGTCATGTTTTATAAATCAAGTTTAACTTTATGTGCTTCCAACCGATCTAGTCCAATTAGGACATCAGATGAACCAGATGGGAAAATATTTAGATTTTTCATGTGAAGAATACATTAATTTCTAATTGATATTTCACCACCACTTCACTAAATTTCCTCTTGGTTCCAATGGATAGTTGGACCAAAAATGATTTACCATGATTTTTTGCTCAAAAGAATAAATCTCAACAATTTTAGGAGTGATATAACTATGAGTAGATCCTGGGTCAATCAAAATATAAATAGATTTCCTAGCAATCTTACCTTCAACTTCAACAAAAATTGATTGATGGTATGACTGGAAGTCCTCTAGTGCAACATATATTCTCAAATGTTCCTTTCTACATCGCCTACAGTTTCATCCTCATGGTTTTTCTGAACGTGCTTGGCACTCCCATTTCAATGTGGACAATTTCTAAGCAAATGTTCCTCTCCACATCCCCAACATTGAATTGGATCTCTTTGCTTGTTTCCCATCATCCTAGGGGATTTTTCATACCCCGTGGTAGCTATCTTTGTTGATTTGTGAAATGAGGAGGATTGAATCCCCTCTTTCTTTGGTCAAACTTCTCATTTTTATTTCCCTTACATGCCATATGGAGTTCTGGATTGATTTTTTCTAACCGTAACAATATGTGGCCTTCATTATGGTTTCACTCAGAGTTTGAGGTTCATCAAACTCAATTATGAGTATGAATAAGGTAGTACACTTATAAAATAGAAAATATGGACCTTCTCATCTCTAATGTAATTTACATATATCAACAACTCAGAGAATTTATTGGCATAATCCTTCATGGTCATTTGTCCCAATTTCAACTCATGGAACTCTTTAATTTTGTCATCATAGTACCTACTAGAGAGGTAATTTTGCTTGAAGTACTTGTTTAATTGCTTCCACACAATCTTCCTTTCATTGACCATATTGAATTGTCTAAGTTGATCCCACCATAAAGATTCTCTTACATTCAAATTAAATCTATCCATCCATTCCTTTGCGTTCCCATAGTATCCATGGACTTCGAAATACTTCATCATCCGAACAATCCAAGCATCATATCCTTGACTATATTTTACTTCACCATCAAAAGTGGGAGGTTTGGCCTTTTGAAATTCTGCATGTGTGTTGACCTAGAAAATCCTCTTCCTCTTATTCCCATGAGAAGGAGAGATTGAATATTTAATGGAGTATTTAGAGGTATATGAATCACTATAATAGAATTCTAGAGTATATATATCCTATCTCTAGAAACCCTTCTTGAGCCATAGGACCTCTTGTGAGAATGCCTCCTTAAGATACTCCCACTCATTTCCTGAGTGATAATAATTGTGAATTCTCCTATGAATGTATATTAATATTTGGATCATGGATGAATTTAGTTGGTTCTATTCTCCTGTGAATGTATATTAATATTTGGATCATGGATGCATTTAGTTGATTCTATTCTCATTATCTTCTCTACAAATTTGTAATTCCACTCTCAGGATTCTCATGGTTTCTACAATATTTGGGGAAGTTACTTGATTTATTTAGCCATTAGACTATGTCTCTACATTCTCAACCTATATATTTTCTCCCATGGTATCTGTTATAGTTTCATAAGGATCCTATGCATCATCCATGATGATGAATTTCTTAGCCGAACCAAGACCAGGGATTTCCAAATTGCACTATACTGAATGTTGATCCCTAACTATCCATGATATGATGTTATATCCTTAAAATTTTTCATATAATCACACTTTTTAGCTTCATCGCATTCTTAAAAAATCATAAAAGTAATTCTCATGCTTCCTAAGAACTACCCATATCGACTTTTTTTGGTCAAATTATGCAACATGAGCTGTTTTGTTCAATATTTAAAAACACCTGAATCACCCTTTCAAAATTTGATTGTGCAGATTTGTTCCTCTATGGAAAATCTTTCCAATGACTATAACTATGCCCATTTCTAATTTATGGGTAAAAAGATGTAGTCCTTCCAAATTGTCAAATTTTATTCAATTCTGCACTTTTCCTGAAGGTCCATTTAACTTCAAAGACCAACTTAAGCCACCTGTAGAAGAAAATATAGGGAGAACCATAAAAAAATTTCCATTTAGTGTTGATAACACTCATGACAAGGATTACTCAACAGCTTTCATATTCTAGATCTGATGCTCTAGTCAATTTCTACAATTTTTTGGAATTAACTACCTTTAACTTTTGCATCTCCTCCAAACTTCGTTTATTTTCCAAAATCTGTTAGTTTTTTCATTTTTAAGAGCAGGTAAAATATAGAGTTCATAATTTTTTGTAGTCTTGACATCTAGGGTCACTTTTACCTCCTCCAAATTTTCTGAAATACCCCAAAAGTGCCCCGGAGTAATGGATTTTAGCCATCTTTTACACAAAGGCTTCACATATTTTTCAATTTCTCCATAAGACACTAGATTTATTTTTAATTCCTATACCTTTAATACACCATAACGATTTCATTCCCAATAAAACCCCATCAGGTCAATGGGTATTGATCTTTAAAAAACACTATTTCAAAATTTCTGTAAAATTGGGATACAATGGGCCCACAACTCTCGCTAGAAATGATGTATTCTTCATCAATGGCATCAAAATTTCATAGTTCTCATTAGAATATAATCTAAACTACTCATTTTTTACCAAAAAAAACTTTTAGCTCCATCTTTTTATTACAACCATTCAATTGGAAACTCCCCTTAGACTGATTCCATATTGCACGTTCTCGATCTCTCTGAGGACTTGTCTCCGACCCATTGTATCATCCTCCTTCCATCACATCAGAATCATCCCATTAGGTTATTTTCTCAATCATCTCTATCCCATGGCCAATGTCCAATCATGTTGAAAACCTATAATCAAACTTCACTCTTAACTTTGCATTTTTTGAGCTTCAATTGGCCTGGTTTGACGACCAATGTTTGATCACATTAGGATCTCCTGATCATAAATTATTTTTACATTCCACTATGATAACCCTAATCCAATGGTTGATTTTCGATTGCTTCAGGATCTACCGATTGGAAATTACTTTTACAATGCACTTTGAAACTCTTATTGACCCAGTCCGATGGTTGATGTCCGATCACATCGGGATATCTTAATCAAAATTACTTTTACACTGGAATTTTGAATTTTATGGTTGATGCCTGATTGCATCATGATATCCCAATAAAAAATTACTTTAACATTTCACTTTTGAAACTTTGATCAACCCAGTCTAACCATCGATGTCTGATTTGGGATTCCTGTCCATTGGATCAGTCTTATTGCATAAGATTTTTTTTATCCCTCCTGTGAAATTCAATGGTCCCTATATAATCATCCTTATATGATGCATCGCATAATATCATTCACATCAACCTACACTGATGCATTATTTGTGCAATTTATTTGCTTTGATGAGTCGATCCTACATAAATATCAAGCTCATCACATCGGATGATCCTTGCAAGGTGGTCTTGGTTTCGGACTTTTTATCAAACTCTCTTTCACATAACAGATCTAGAACTTCTCATTAATAATTCTACAATTTTAGATTTTTTTTCTAAATTTCCTCCTTCAATGTACCATTCCTTCTAGTAGACTACAAATTCAACTCATGGCTCTGTTAAAATACCCTCTAACAATTGAAACCATGGATTTTCATAGAAGTGTTTTGCAAACACTTCCTATGCAAAATCTAATTTATGTCAGTAACTATGGATTTCGACCCATACAACCTTGAATATGCAGCCAAGAGATATAATACCACTATTACACATCCCCATCCATCATTCATATCACATACGGGGGGTTATTTACAATTTCTTGGTTATAAATTTCATCCCACTGGCCATAATATCAATTCATAAATAAGAAGTGCATGAACAAATTTGTGAATGTAAAACACAGTTGAAATAAAAATCCATCCACACAGATACATCTTGCATAATCAAGAAAAATCATCATAGCTAGAAAATAAAATCATTCCACATTCATATGGAAAGAAAATACATATATTTAAATAAAGAAGATCCAAACAATTGGTTGTGTAAGAGTGATTTTCCACCCAACTGTAGGTATCAACTACAGATACCACCCTCAAATTGGGCTATGAGGCCACTTGGGTGAAGGAAACACCTACATTCTTCTCTCTCTCTCTCTCTCTCTCTCTCTCTCTCTCTCTCTCTCTCTCTCTCTGTGAGGACATGATTAATCTAACTGGGTCCTTAGGTTATACTAACAGTATGGAGTTCAATACAAATAATTTCAACTATGTATCAAGAATTAAATGCTGATTTATTTTTTCAAATAGTTTCTCAAAATTTCATAATAATGCTTTCATACAAAACTCCTCACCATTTTAACAGATCTAAGATTTCATCATCACAATAACAAAAATAGCAATTTATTTAAGCATCATCGTAAATAACAAAACTAACAGTTTAATTTGTAGGAAAGGGTGGGAAAAAAAAGCACATGTAAATATGTTGAGTTAGTCCCAATCCTTCTTCCTTTTTCCTATCATAGTTGAGTCCAATTTCTTTTTCCTGTCACAATCCAATGTGTTAGCACCATGGCTGGGCTAAATGGTTGGAAGGGGGTCATACCAGAGTAAAATGTAAGGTGGGGTCTAAAATTTCATATCTTATGACCTAGAGGCGTGCAGAAAGGGTTTGAAATTGTTTAGGAGGCTTATTCCTAAGCCTAAAATATGAGAAGGGAAAAAATCCTTAAGCGTGGCCTTGAAAATGAGCTTGGTATGAAAAATAAACTTCAATGATAAGTCTCGACGAGAATATACGGTGGAGATATGATTCACAAAAGATAGGACGCTTCAGAAGAATCCCACAAAAGAAAGGTGTAATAAAAGGAATGGATTCGCCAAGATAAGGTGAAATCCGCAACTTTGATCTCAGATCGACAGCTATGGATGAATATGCATGAAATCGACGATTGTAAAGAGTGGCATAAAGAAAAAGGTGGGAGAAAAAAGGTGGAGGTTAGGTCGTGAAAAGTGGCAAATCCACATTCTAAAACCCATGTTCCGCATTACGCCATTTTGCGAAAATGAAAAGGCAGAAGCAAAAAGGAGGAAGTCCAGATGCAAAAAGTGGAAAATCCGCATTCCAAAACCCGCGATGCACAGCCTATGATTTGGTGGAAAGGAAAAGGCGGGAGTCCAGATGTGAAAAGTGGCAAATACACATTCCAAAGCCCGTGATCCACAACCTGCGATTTTGTGGAAAGGAAAGGGAAGAAGCAAAAATGCAAAAGTCCGGATGTGAGAATTGGCAAACCTGCACTCTGAAATACGTGATTTTGCAGAAAGGAGCTTGTAGAATGATGGTGACGAGAATATAAATGGAGGGTATAGATTTGATTCAAAACATATTTACGGCTGAGATCTATTCCGCAAGAAGAGAATGCGCATTTCAAAATCTGAGGGGAGAATAAGTGAAATATGGAAGAGGCTACAAAGCAGGTAGTGGTTGTCCAACCAGTCCCTACACAGTCAAAGAAGAAAGGGGTTGAGGAGCTTCTACTCAAATATCAGAATCACTCTTTCACCTCTGCAACAAAAGGTTGTTCGAAGGTGCTCTGAACAATCGTTTTCATCAAGAGAGCCTGAATCCTAGATGTTAAGTTTTCCCATTTTGGTTAATCACGCACACCCTAGCATGCTTTCTCCATTTTTTTATGATTATGGCGAATCCGCCACCTCAAAATTTGTTAGGATGTTGTACGTTTGAGTGTAATTCCCATAAGGTAAATAATTTTGGCTCTCTTCTTCGAGATTCATCTCGAGAGCAATTGCACTATAAATGTAAACTCAATAGAGGAGAAAAGGGTTCAACATTCATTTAGGAAGCCTCTATGCTGGTTTTGTAGCTTTGAAGATTTCTTGGAAGTATTCAATGCAGAAGTATGTTTTGAGTGTCTGAGATTCATCACAGTGTTCAATGTTCAGTCTGTGTTTTCCTATATGCACCATTCCATGTATGTGTGAAGTTCTGTTGATACGTCTCTAGTTGTATGCAAGCAATTCGTTCTCTGTTAAGTGCTCCTTTCATCAGAAATCATATTTGTTATGTGTTTATGATGAATGTCATGGAATTCATCCACTACTAGGTGCTCCATTTCAGTTATCAGCCTTTATTATTGCTTCTACTAAAGGTGTTTCACGAGATTCATTTGCATAGGTTCCTCTTGTTTCATTGGGATTCTTCTCATTTCCCCCTGCCATCTCTTAAAGTTATTTGATTGAATGTTAATTCTCATGTTTCCTCAAATTGCGAAGGATAATCACCTATCATTATTGTTGTAAGCCATTGAATGTTTCAGGATTCGACTCCATTGTCTAATGGTGTTTTTTGTTTGTCTGTCTTACACTCTTTAAATATACAAAACAACTTGTTCCCATCAGAAATATATCCTTCTGAATGCTTGCTACAAGACATATGTGTATGTGAATGTTCTTGTGACATTGAGAGAGACCTCTCTGGATGTATAGGCTAGAATGCATCCTAAATTTTTTTTGAAATGGTTAACCTAGTGATTTCCTACCACAACCATAGGAAAATTACTGGGTGATAACATCTTGGCACCATTGCTGGGGACTAATTGCTATTATTTCCTTGGAAGAACGACATTGTCCTAGTTCTATGACCTAGTTGAGAAGCCGGTCATAGACACATGTTGGTTGTATCTTCTCTGGAAACTCCATTCAAATATTTTGGAAGGTGACTCCTTTGGAAATACTGGTGACCACACTGGGGAACGAGGTTTAAATATTCCCTGGGTATGAACTACAGAGTTTTAGAGTTGACTATTGATGGTGCACAATGGTGGAACATCAAGAAGGATGTGCATGTTTCACTTGGAGACTCCATCTTCGAAGAATCCTGTTCTCAGAATTTTCTATGGTGACTTCACTGGTGGAATGACCCAGAGATCAGGTTTTCAAAGAGAACTGATAGATTCTACTTAGGAAACGAGCTCACTGTAAAGACATGGAAAGCCATGGTGAAAAAATAAGGTACTCAAGTTTGCATCTTCTCCAAGATATCTTATCCTTTCTTGTAAATTTTTTCCTATCATTTCCTAAGCTTGTCAAAATAATTTCCCATTATTTATTGCACTCAAAACAAGGCCATGGATTTACCCTTGTATATCCTTCTTTAAGAATTGAAAGTATCTCTTCAGCTTGTACATATGATTTTGACCAAGATCTTTCATTTGAGCCACATAAGAACAATGATCATCCCTGTAAAACTAATGGTACTACAGTTGATACTACATCCTTTTCTGAGTCTCTAGATAGGGATATTCAACCCTTTTCTAACCAAGGGTGCCCTCTATTTCCTTTTGAATTAACCTCATTAAACTCCATTGCCACTGAACAGTCTACCTCCATATCCTTATTTCTCACAACTTTAGATCTTAAAAAGCCTTCATCATCCAGTTTTACAACCCCTCATAGCTCTGCAGTTCCTCATAGCATAGTGATTTCGTTTGTCACACAAGCTTCAATTCCTCTTAGAAACCCTGCTAATAACCCTAGCAGTGGCTAATAAGTTTTCCCCTATACTTATCCCTGCTGATATTCATGACCTTCCCTAGGGATACGCCAAAAGAATCAAACAATTTAATGGGGAGAAGGGGTATTTATCCCAGGAACACTTGGGATGGTTTTCGCACTAAACAAAATTGGAGGAAGTAGACCATGATGATATTAAAGTTAGATTGTTTTCCCAAAGTCTTGCTAGAGAATCAATAAAATGGTTCAAAAAATATTCCGGACAAATCCATTTTGAACTATCAAGATTTTGAAGATTCTTTCAAGAATAAATGGGCAGACAAGAAAAAACCTTGCAAACATTTGTCCCAATACCATTCCATGAGGAGGAGGGAGAGTGAACCTATCCAAGAGTTTTATCACATATTTTAGAATATATATAATGCCATCCCTGCTCAGTTCAAACCTCCCCCTGGTTCTGCTCAACTCCAATATGCCGAAGCCTTTGATAGTGAATTTACCTTGTTTCCTAGTGAAACAAAATCGACCTTCCTAGCCAATATGATGAATGATGCCATAAAGGTAGAGATAAACCTGACTGCTGCTAGGAAGAAGAAGAGAGAAGAGGGAGATATAAGGAAGGATAAAGAGGCTAGGATGGACATGATGGTAAAAACCATAGAAAAGTTGATAGAGAGACTCACTATGGAAAATGGAGCATATCCTCGGGAAAATCAAGAGCAGCAGAATAGAAACTAGAATTTTAGAAGACCCCCCTCCTCCAAGAAATCAAAGAATTCCCAAAGACCAACAAATCAGACCACCTTTCCTAGATAATTATGTTGCTGAGGAAGGAGAAGAAGATCCGATGGAAAATCAAAATCATCACTTTGATGATATTGATTCTGAGATATACCTTACTGAAGAAGAGCATAATTTCTTTGCTCAAGAAGATAATGGACATATTTCAAAGATAGGTTCAGAGCAAAAATCAAAAGAGAATGAACAACTAGCATTGATAGATGTAGATAAAACAATGTCATCCTTCAATTGCAGACAGAGCTATCAAAGCTAAAAGTTTCTATCCCTTTCAATGAATTGTTGAGGAATATTGAATACAGGGATAAAATAACTCAAATGGTTCAGAATTAGGGTAATAATCATCCTATTTATTTTGTTGACAATGATCTAGGATTTTCCACTTTCTTTAATGATGGCCCTCATGAAGATCCTGAAGTTACTTTGCAGATTGAATTGAAAGAGGATAATTTTTTTTACGAAAGAACATACAAAGCCCTCTTTGCTTATAGAAGATAATCAGCCTATTGATGTACAAGAGGAGTGTTATAATTTGATTTATGAAGAATGCAATCAGCCTGTTACAAACTCTGTTAGTGGTGGTTTTAAATAAGATTTCAGTCCACATATATATGATGAGTATGACGATGACTACTGGGATTATGTGCCTAAAAAAGGAGCTGAATATTTTTCAAGTTCTGAGTTAATTAATGGAGAAAATCTGATTGCAATTCATGATAAAATTTCTGAAGACAGAATGGATAGTGAGCATAATGAAAATGACTGTTTTCCATTGTGTTTTTGCTCATTGGAATTGATGAAACAATGGTTTGGGTCTCTAATGGAAAAAATGAACTTGATATTATGGATGAATCTATAGGATTTCTAGAAATGGAAGATGAGAAGGAAGAGAAATCATGCCATCAATCTCAACATATGAAAGAACCAGGAGTTTTCGATAAAGAATTGAATCACCTAGAAGAAGACAAGTTTTCTAAATGGGATGTTTCTTCATGTTCTTCAAATTCAGAATTGTTGTGTCAAGAAGAGTTTATTTCACTTGACTTTATTGAAGATATTCTCTGTGAAATGCATGAAAAGAATCAAGTTTTAAATTATGAGATTTTGAATGAAGTAGTTGATGTCTCATTTATGATTTTTCATGATAATTCCTTGCATGGTTCTTGTGAAGATCAGTTTGACAGGATTCTAGGGAAGTTACAGTTGGAGTAGCCTTGTCATGGAAAACAAATAACATAATAATTTGAAGGTTGTCCGTGATCCAGTAGCTGAATATGTGGAGAAGCTTTACAGTGATAATGGTTGGTTATGTCTTTGCAGTAAAAATCAATTCCTTTATCATAACCTTTTTCCATTAAGTTATTCGTTTCTGTTTTTTATCAAGCATGAGGAGAAAGTTTGTTTATGGGATTAGTTGCTTAATTGGCTTCATTGGAAGTTAGAGTTTACTTGATTGGGATTGGCGCTCAGTAAAGTAGGGTAGGTAGGTGTGAATAAGATCGGCATGGTGAGAATTTATCTTAGCATTTTTTTCAGTTTGATTTTAGTATCAGTTCAGTTTTTTGTTTTCAGAACAGGTTGAGGAAATGGGCCTTTGAGATAAAGCAACAGTGTGTAGTTGAATGGGGTTTTTCAAAGCACAGTAGGGCCCAATGGATCAGGAAATTATTCTACTATTCTTTGCTACCTCGTAGAGAGGATAGCATCCCCAACTAGAGCCATTTTTTAGCACCATGATGGGGATAAATGGTTGGAAGGGGGTCATACAGAATAAAATGTAAGGTGGGGTCTAAAATTTCATATCTTATGACCTTGCGGTGTGCATAAAGGGTTTGAAATTATTTAGGAGGATTATTCCTAAGCCTAAAGTATGAGAAGGGAAAAAATACTTAAGCGCGTGACCTTGGAAATGAGCCTGGTATGAAAAATAAGCTTCAATGATAACTCTTGGAAAGAATAGACGGTGGAGATCTGATCCGCGAAAGATCAGATTCTTCAGAAGAATCCCTCAAAATAAAGGTGTAATAAAAGTAACGGATCTATAGAGATAAGGTGAAATCCACAACTTTGATCTCAGATCGAAGACTATGGATGAATCCACATGAACTCGATGGTTGTAAATAGTGGCAGAAAGAAAAAGGCGGGAGAAAAATGCCGACGGTTCGGTCGTGAAAAGTGGAAAATCGGCATTCCAAAATTCACATTCCGCATTCCTCCATTTTGTGGAAAGGAAAGGGCGGAAGAAAAAAGGTGGAAGTCAGGATGCGAAAAGTGGCAAATCCACATTCTAAAACCTGCGATCTACAGCCCGCGATTTGGAGGAAAGGAAAAGGTGAAAGAAAAAAGGTGGAAGTCCGGATGCGAAAAATGGAAAATCCGCATTCTGAAACCCGTGATTTGCAACCCGTGATTTTGTAGAAAGGAAAGGGCAGAAGCAAAAATGTGGAAGTTTGGATGCGAGAATTGGTAAACCCATACTCCAAAATTTGTGATTTTGAGGAATGATGGTGATGGGAATATAAATGTAGGGAATATATTTGATTCAAAATAGTTTTATGATTGAGATATATTCCGTAAGAAGAGCATGCACATTGCAATATCTGAGAGGAGAATCAGTGAAATATGGAAGAGGTTGCAAAGCAGGTAGTGGTTGTCCAACCAGTCGCTACACAATCAAAGAAGAAAGGGGTTGAGGAGCCTCTACTCATATATAAGAATCACTCTTTCACCTCTGTAGTAGAAGGTCGTTCTAGGTGCTTTGAACAATCGTCTTCATCAAGCGATCCTGAAGCCTAGATGTCAAGTTTTCCCATTTTGGCCAGTCATGCGCACCCAAGCGTTCTTTCGCCCTTTTTTTTATGATCATGGTGAATCCTCCACCTAGAAATTTGTTACGATTTTGTACATTTGAGTTTAATTCCCATAAGGTAACTAATTTTTGTGCTTTGTTTCAATATTCATCTTGAGATAAAATTGCACTATAAATGTAACCTCAATAGAGGATAAATGGTTCGACATTCATTTTAGAAGCCTTTGTGCTTGGTTTTGTAGCTCTGAACCTTTCTTGAAAGTAACTAATGTAGAAGTATGTTCTGAGTGTCTGAGATTCATCATAGTGTTCAATGTTCAGTTCGTGTTTTCCTGTATGCACCATTTCCATGTATATGTGAAGTTATGCTAATATGTCTCTAGTTGTATGCAAGGAATTCGTTCTCTGTTAAGCAATCCTTTCATTAGAAATTGCATTTGTTATGTGTTTATGATGAATGTCATGGAATTCATCCTCTCCTAGGTGCTCCATTTCAGATATCATCCTTTATGTTGTTTCTTCTAAAGGTGTTTCAAGAGATTCATCCATAGATAGGTGCCTCTTGTTTCATTGGGTTTCTTCTCATTTCCCCCTGCCATCTCTTAAAGTTATTTGACTGAATGTTAATGCTCACGTTGCCTCAGATTGCGAAGGATAATCACCTATCATTATTTTTGTAAGCCCTTGAATGTTTTAGGATTCGAATCCATTACCCAGTGGTTGTTTCTGTTTGTATGTCTTACACTCTTTAAATATACAAAACAACATGTTCCCATTAGAAATTTAGCCTTCTGAATGCTTGTTGAGAGACATATGTGTATGTGAATGGTCTTGTGACACTGAGAGATCCCTCTCTGGATGTATAGGCTAGAATACAGCTTAAAGTTGGTTTGAAATGGTTACCCCAGTGATTTCCTACCATAACCATAGGAAAATTATCGTGTGATAACACAATGAAAACTGGATTTTTTTACCTCCCAACCAGGTACAAATAGCTTCACCAATTCCTTAGCTCTAAGAAAACATGTAGGTTCCTTGTACCTCCAATCCCAAAGCTTCCAAGAAAAATAATAGAAACCCTTTATCCAATATGTGAAATCCCCAATATTTTCCCTCCTCCCTATCATCCAAAAACATTTTCCTCTTTTCTCTCAGTTATCCCTTCTCTTCCCATGGTGATCGTCTTCTCGACACTCTTCCTTCCTCTTATCCCCCCAAAATCCTTTCTCAACCACCCCATTCAATGTTCATAACTCTCCCTCCTTGTGGTTCTAGGAAAAATATTGATTTAATAACTCAATCCAAAGAATTGACATATCATAATCATAAAAATGAATACAAGGAAAATATGTATCCATGTAAGTGACATATTCTCAAAATATCCAGGACAACCCCCATAGTTAATTATCTAATCCCACCAACCAATAATAAATGCAACTAGATATTTGTCAAACATATATATATATATATATATANTGTATGTATGTGTAGCTAGCGTATACATATAATACTCATGTAATAATGATAAAAAAGCATTGCCTCTAATGCACAATTCCTATTTGTTCCCAATCAAGCATGCATATCGTAATTTAGTAACCAAACATTATCAATTTCACTAACTAGTTCACATTAATATAACACAACTACAAAGTGACTAAGTTTATCATGCATGGGTAAAGCAATAGGTTTTAGACACACACAAGTAATGGAACTATTATAGCTAACTTCCTCTGAAGATCCCTACCAAATGTTCCATCTTTCTATTCATAACCATCCTCCACATCCTATCCTTCCTCTACTGGAATATCTGGGAGCATCAACTATATTGACCTAACCCCCGATAGAACCTGTAAGAGGAAGTGTCGACAACATCGACCAAGCTTCCCTAGTATGAAACTACTAGTCATCATCACACACCTTGGGGAGCATGGCCAAGTACGACCCTCCCATGACTCCAGGTTTCAGAGGATAAACGATGGTTAATACCTCCACCCCTCTTGATAGAACTAGGGTTAGCACTCTACAATGACATATTGCATTGCTACTGTTGTTCTTAGGGAATCACCATTGAATAAATAGTCTGGGTAGTTTTGCTTCTTGAAACCCTCCACCTTCCCACACATCTTATTACTCAAACCAATAATAATTAGAAATGCAATGCTTCACAAGCATACCATTCCTCTTTTGAGGTCCATGTCATTGACGTCACTTCAGTGCCTTAATTATCTGGCTATCACTTAGGCAATTTAACTTGTAGTTTAGTTTACCAAACACAATTTCAAGCATACTGTATTAAGTAACCCATGATCTAACAAGCTTATCTACCAAACACCTAGTATTTTATCCATTTATTCAACATTTAATTAAACTTGTATCCACTTACCAAACATTCCATTTAAATTTGCATGTCAGAAGTAAATAAAACAACAATAGTCATTAAAAACATAAACATAACTTATACATATCTTCCTTGATACAAGTAGGTCCACAAGTCCCTCTAATATAATGTTGTCACTCGAACTGAGTTCCACGGATAATAAACAAAATAAAAAGTAGGTTATAATGTAGTTTAGTTGGTGAACTCAAAAAGGGGTGTTACACTCATAGACCACAACCTATTTTCCCTCATGCTTAGCCCACTTATTATCTCTAAGCACTTACATAGATCTCACTCACCCATCCCAACCATGGTACTCTTTTTGACCACCCCATAGAACACAAGGAAGTTATTTCCCTTCATTGCTCCACAGTTTCCTCAGGAAATACAACCCTTACAATCCTCACCAATGTGTGAAAAAATAGTCTATCTTGTTGTATGATGTTTGGGAACCTCTTTTAACATTAATTTATGGCTTCTAAATAATTTAGGAACAACAAAGCTCAATGGGTAAAGGCTCTTATATTTCCCATCCTCTATGCTTACAACAACCATCTTTTTTCTCTAATGTCTACAATTTTTTGTTCACAATTCGAATTTATGTTTTTTTTATAGTCTTGTAATGGTAATTGTAAATAGAATGGATATGAAGAGATAAATATACTGGAGTAAAAAAAAATCTACTTGAGAATAATTGGTAGACTACAAGGATATGAGAAAATGGTGAAAAAGACAATTGACATAACTTATGACCATAGAGGAGAGTACTCTTACAATTGTCATAGAAGTATATTCATCCAATGTTTCCATAACTACATGAGGATACTTTCCCTTCCAACCTCACACATGCATTAAATGATTGGATTTAATAGTCAAATGGATTAATTGGACTCATTTAAGACACATGAAAACAAAAGGACGAGTTCTAAGGTTGACACTCGGTAATAGAGGATTTAATCTCCCATAGGTCCCCTTTCCTCTTCCCCACTAATGGAACCATAGCCCATCTAGTTCTCTTTTACAAACATCTTGGACCATTTTATTAATTTTCGAACATTATATTGACATAGATTTTGAGTTAGCATGACAATCCAACAACATGGTCCCTATGGTAATATTTACATTATACATGCCTAGACATTCACTAGTCGACCCTTGGCCTTGAGCTCCACACTAGGAATCCATACTAACATATTTACATAATTTACATTATCTGATTTGATACATTACAAGTCAAAATTGGGGGTACTACAACATTTTTAAAGGTGGATTTGTACCCATCTATGTGGGCATATGTCCATCATTTTCTCATTGAGGATGTTGATGGTGGATGTGTCACACAATACTGTGGAGTGGAAGTAGAGTTTGACCAATATACTCGTGCTAAACATTACGATCAAAACATAATAGGGGGGAATTTAGGATATGTTGCAAAGATGTAAGAAATCATTCAAGTGAACTTCTCATATTCGCAATGTGATATTTTTATATGCAAGTGGCGGGATACCTTCAATCGAAGTAATGTAATGGAAAATCACGATAATGGACTAATATGTGTGAACTCTAGAAGGATGTGGGATGAAACTACGGAGCCTTATCTTTTCCCAAAACAATACAAGCAATTTGTTTTTACATGATTGTGTTGGATACAGAATGTTGGTTTGTACTAAGACATGACCCTAGGTCATAACATATGTTTTAGAGCAATAATGTTATAATGTCAAGCAAGGAAAATAATAAGGGCGATGGCAACGAAGAGTGATATCATGTACATGTTTTATTTCAACATTTATATTGTCTACGTGTCATTTTATTTGTGAATTATATATAATTGGTAAATTATGTTTATTTATTTATTTTATGATGTTGGAAATGAACAATTATCAACAATTTTCTAAACCATTTTGAAACATTTTATAAAAAATGTGACATCACTTTCAAAGCAATTGGTAAAATAGAGATTGCTTAATTCCTTAATTCATATACTATGTTAAAGGTAGAAAGTATTCAATATTGATATGATAACGACGCACACAAATGTAACCCAAATAAATTTCTTAATTTTCCAAGAAACAATTACATTAATTTGTGTAGATGCCATAATTCATGCACCTAAGTATATTATTTCACATTGAAATGATAAGCACAAGCATTAATGAGGTGACTTAGTATAGGTCAATTGAGAAACCGAATTTTGTAATTATGTGTTGAATTTATGGAAATGAATTGAAAAATCAAATTTTGTAACTCTTGGAATGAGTATGCTCAACATATTGATATTGGTATGGATTTGGTCAACTTTAATCACTAAAAAGGGTGTTCTAATAATAAAATCATTTTTACATGGTCGAAGAATTCGGGATTGAAATAGAGTCAATAGTTGAGTTTTGATATTTTAGAGGCACCATATGGATCAAATGTTCATACAATATTGATGACATACTTTAAATCAGTGGTAGATGTTTTCACATAGGTAGGTGTGAACTTGATTTATGACAAACATTAGTACTACATGAGGTATTATTCATGAAGAAGACTTAGAAATGTTAGATTTACGTGTCTAAAGTTGTGAGGGGAATAAGGTATCCAAAAACACACCAATTCACATATTAATAACACCCATAAGAAGCATTGGTCCTTATTGCAAAATTAGTACAAGTGCAAGTTTCAATTACATTAAATGGTGACCAAGTTAGAGATTCTTAGTAGAATAATGTATGTTATTAAAAACTTAAATATAATAAATAATACAATTACTCTGTAAATAAAATTATAATTGGAAATTTAAAGAATTGTATTAATGAAAGAATAATTTTCGTATTATTGTTATTATTGATTTTAGATTTTAGATTTTAATATTTTTAGTTGTATAAATAATTTTTTATTCCAAAAGTTTAATATCTAGTTTTGAATTTGAAATAAATTAAAGTACTCAAAACATATTATCACATCAAAACATTAGCTCATTCTACTAGAAAAATGTTAAACTATCCTAATAACAACAATGAAAATATAAACATGTGAGAAAGAAATTGAATAAAATATTTAAATTGCCTTTGCAGTGATCAAGAAGAAATGAGATTAAAACCCTATTGTTTCTCAAATGGATGTTTCTCAAAGTTAGTGGAAATAGAATTTTGAAGTTGAAGTGCAATATTTTTTTAACATATTAAATCAAGTATAACGTGTTAATTAGGCCGATAGGCCCTTTATACTCGGCCCTTTCTAGAGCCCAAGTAAGTGAGATGTGTCACATGTCATCTCCAAAAAATTATTAAAAATAATAATTATTAAAAAAAGAACATGTAAATTTAAATTAACTAAATTGCAAAACACATTTCTATAAAAGTATATGAAATTTAAATTTACAATCACATTCATTTCAAACCTAAGAAACTACACTTGGAGGTGTATAATTCCCTGGTACATATTAATAATTCCTTGAACAAAGACTATGGTTCAAATTTTCCATGCTTCCAAGCCACCACCTCTTTATCCTTTGTGAAATTCCATGTTTCCGTGTCATATATATATATATATATATATATATATATATATATAAACACATAGATCCATCTTAACTCTAGCTCTACCAAGCGTAGAGATGGATCAAATCTCTTGAGGTGCAACCTTTACTCAAGTTTAGCATTGTAAAAGGGGTTTGCATATCAAGGGATTTGATCATTCTCGGTCCTTGGTAGAGCCAAAGTTAAGATGGATCTATGCTGGTCTCTATACAATTACAAAAGGCTATGACGATTGGATTGTCAGAAAATCCTATAGAGTGGATACACAAACTCCCTTTCATTTAAATACCATTATTCATAGTATTTCTTGTTATATTTTTTTCATTTAATCAATATGATCTAGGATCTTATCTGAGAGAATAATAATCACAAGAGACAAGAGACACAAAGAGTTTTCCTCAGGGAAACCATAAAGGAGAAAACCCCGCAACTTCCTCAGAGATAGAATGAGTACCAATAGAAAAAGTAAAACCCAAAAACACAAAGATGATCTCTGACAACTGTTCTCTCTCTCACTTGTACAAGCTCCTCCTCTCTCACTCATGCACTACAGTTGAGTAAGTGTGTGTTTCAAATAGAGATTGTCACTCTCTATTTATACTAGTTTTCCACTTGACAATTACTTACTAGGGCCGACCTCACTAGGAGAGTTTAATAACCCTAGTACCCCTAAACTTTGGGGACTATTTCCTCGACTTACAAAGGAGGGTTAACCTCTATGACTTTACATGAATTTATTATATTAATGATTCTCCTGATTGTAGGAACATCAAAGTACAATGGAATACAATATAAGATATACAAGTGAATACACTTCGAAGTTAAAAATACACCAACACTCCCTCTTAACTAGGAAGGTATTCTCTTGACACCGTTCATCAGCAGAAGTCTTCATCACAGGATCATCATCAAAGCTAGATCGTCATCAAAGATGGATCATCATCAAAGCTGGATCATCATCGAATTGGATCATCATCATCATCATCGCTCCCTCTATCTCGAGCAAATGGTGCTATCTCTCAATTCTACTTGTCATAGGAAGTTCTACAGAGCCATCCCTTTTTCATGTTGGTTGTAGGCCTAGCCTCCATGTAGGTATTCATCAATAGAGCTAGCCCTTTTTCATGTTGGATGTAAATATACAGTGCCATCCCTTTTTCATGTTGGATGCAGTTCTCCATCTACAAAGCCATCCCTTTTTCATGTTGGTTGTAGCTCTACAAATCCAACCCTTTTTCATGCTGGTTGTAGCTCTATAGAGCCAACCCTTTGTCATGCTAGTTGTAGTTCTACAGAGCCAGCCCTTTTTCATGCTGGTTGTACACCTTGCCCTCTACAAGGTCTTCCTCTATAGAGACAACCCTTTTTCATGATATTTGTAGTTCTATAGAGCCAACCCTTTTTCATGCTGGTTGTAGGCCTCAACACTTATATCCGACCATGGGAGGAACCAATCCTACCACCATGTCAAAAGGGCACAACACTTACATATGAATATGGGAGGAAGCAATCCTACCACCATGTTAGAAGGGCACAACACTTACATCTGACCATGGGAGGAACCAATCCTATCACCATGTCAGAAAGGCACAACACTTACATCTGACCATGAGAGGCACCAATCCTGCCACCATGTCAGAAAGGAACAACATTTACATCTGACCATGGGAGGAACTAATCCTGCCACCATGTCAGAAAGACACAACACTTACATATGACCATGGAAGGAACCAATCCTACCACCATGTCAGAAAGGCACAACGCTTACATCTGACCATGGGATGTGCAACTTGTCACCATGTCAAAAAGGCTCAGGGAATCATCACTTCCTTTTGAAAGGAACCTCGATATAGAGAACACCAAGCTTCTCTTCTGAAGTACTCACATTAGAGGAAATTTCAATTTAAAATGGGCCTTCCAAAAATAATACAAATTCCATGTCATCATGTATTAGCCAATCAAAATGCTTTAAAATTCAAAAAGGGAGTACCTCTTAAACAATTTTTTAATATAAATTTGGGGATAGGTATCATAAAAAAACTACTTTTTTTTATCGTATTTTCGACATATCTCCTTATGTTTTTACTCAAATTTTGATCGAGAGAGCTCGTTGGATGTGGAATTAAATTCCGCATCCAACGAGTACCCACTCGGCATACTTTTTATGGGCCCTGCTACCCCAAAAACAATAAATATCTGAAAAAATGTCATGATGATGTCATCATGACATTTTTTCAGGTATTTCTTGTTTTTGGGGTAGCAGGGCCCATCAAAAGTATGCAGAGTGGGTACTCGTTGGACGATGAATTTAATTCCGCATCCAATGATCCCTCCTGATTAAAATTTGAGTAAACACAGGGATATATGTCGAAAATACAAACAAAAAAGTAGTTTTTTCTTTTCTTCATCCGAAATTAATAAATATTATTTTATTAATTTTCTTTTGGAGGCCCATTTTGAGTTGAAATTTCCTCTAATGAACTTTACTCTGGCCATTTCTAGCATAGAATCACATCAGGGATGATTACATCCAAGGATAACTTGCGAGCTTCACCAGGACTGATTACATCCGAGGACAACCTACAAGACCGTTTACGTCTGATCAACCTATGATCTTTGCCAGGATTTTATGCTCATACAACCTGTCTCACCGGCTATGCTAGAACTCCCTCTTTTGAGATATCTCGATCTGGATCACAAACTGAAGCTTCACTGCTCCTTTCTCCCAAGTAGTCGAGCAAGTGGCAACATATTTTTCCTCGATTGTACTCAGTGCCACGCAAGACTGCTTCCTGCTAAACCAAGAGATCACACCTGATCCCATACTGAAGCAACATCCTAAAGTGATCTTCCTATCAATGGCACTGCCTTCCCAATCCAAATCCGCATAACCCTCCAGGTTAATCTTCTCATTCGCTTCATATTTGAGCCCATAGTCAACTGCACCCTTCAGGTACCTCATAATATGCTTTGCATCAATCAGGTGAACATGTCTTGGATATTTTAGGAACTAGCTCAATATGTTCATAGCAAAGCAAATATCTGGTCTCGTATTTGCCAGGTACATCAATGACCCAATCATCTGATGATACATTGTAGTATCAATGGACTCTGATGAAGCATCACTCAATAGCTTCAATTTTGATGCCATAGGTGTGTCCATGTCCTTGCAGTCCATCATCTCGAACCTCTTCAGGATCTCCACTGCATACTTCCCTTACCCAAGGGATATTCCATTCGCACTCTGCCACAACTCCATGTCTATAAATTAGCATACCCAAGTCCTTTATCTTGAACTCGGTAGTAAGTCTCCTTCTTGTAATTTTAATGAGTTCCACTTTTTCTGTCAGGAACAAGTCATCAACATATAACAGGAGCATTACTGGTCTTCTGCCTTCAACCTTGAAGCAAAGGTTGGAATCTTCTTTACTCTCAATAAATCATAGAGCCATCAATAATTAGTCCATCTTGTCGTACCATGTTGAACTTCAGGATCTTCTGCAGTCACTCCCTCTGAAGCAGAGCATCATTCTCCCTTTTCCTTTCATACTTGATGTATTGAAACATTATGTACTGGAGTGACAAGTAGCTTCCTTTGCTACTAATATTTGGTGTATCCATCTAGGGTCACTCAATACCAAGATCCTCTATCTAGTACCTTTTCAAAAGTTCTTCTCGCACCCATCTGTGAGCTTGTCATCCTCTATAGGCTTTCATCTTCAACCTTGTAGAAAATTTTAAGATCTTCATCACCCTAGGTGATATTCAAGATCCTCATGTAGGTGTTATCCCATGGGTGCCTTCTGATCTCGTACAAGGCCTTATTTAATTTGCACACATGAGTTTGGATGCCATGTGTCTCAACTTCCAGTGGCTTCAAATGTTTCTTCGTAGTCTATGCCTTCTTTCTGTGAGAAGCCTTGTGCTACGAATCTTGCCTTGTATCCCATGATGTTGTCATCTACTGCATGCTGGATCTTGTAGATCCATAAGATCCATATGGAAGATACTATGGACTTCCATTCAGGTCTCAACATCACATTCTAGTCATCATTCTTCATTTTGTATTATTAGAGTGAATCTTGAATTGTTGTCACTTGTTCTTCGGAACAAGTCTCATCCTTCTTTTCTTGTAGGCGATCTTTCCTAGAAGTCAAATGTACCAGTTGTATGGTTAGAAAAATTTCATAAGGAATATTCAGAATGGAAAATTCTTATGCATAAATATATAATCATGCAACTATTTTATCCAATACAACATTAATCCATATCTCACGGAAAATTTCTAGATTCCTTCCATCTCTACCAAGACATCATTGAGATTGTGCACTAATCTAATATGTCATCAAAGAGGTTTCATTCTAGATAAGTAGGAATGGAGAGTTGTATAGCACCATGGGCTACTTACCCATCACATGCATATTAGTAGTATTAACATTCTATTATGCTTAACACATCAACTGAATATAAACAAATTCATAACCAAATAATATCATGAAATGACAATTGAATACTTATCTTTATTCGTTTCGTGGGTAGACTCCTTCTTGAGCCTTCAGATTCATCATCTTGTTCATTCATAACATCATCATTTCTTATCCAAATGCTAATATGTATAAGAGGTTCTTTAAGAATTGAGTCCTTCATATTCCTCATCACTTGAGGGATCTTCTTTGAATCGCAAGAGCTAGATAGTCAATTTCTCCCATCTTCTCTTCTCTTATTATGAGTCGAGCTTCTTCTTGTGTGTGCTCTTCCCAGTTTCTACTGAAGGTAATCATTTTCTTCTAGAACATATTCCTCGAATGAATGAATCCCATGATCCTGGGAGGTCATTCAAGGTGGTTATAACAATATCTTATTCTTCTTCGATTGCTTCGGCATAGCATCAAACACTTCCTTTTGGTGTATTCAAGGATGACACATGAGGGTTGAGATGATCTTTAATATAATCTGCAATGATTATCTTGTCTCTAGCCTTAGCCTCATCTCCCTCTGGCTCTTAGAACATCATTACTGAAATACTGATCTAGGTCAATTTATTCAAGGATCATGGAGTTCCTATACTTGCATACTTGGAATTTTCAGCTTCACTAAGCTCGTCATCAATCTGGTGTGATTATTCATTTTGAAATGAGAACCTTAAATGTAAATAGCAAAGGATTAGATCTTACTGATTTGAGGTGTCCGTCCTGGTTCTGGAGCTGGATGATATAGGGTTTTCCAGAGAAACCATAATTTTCAAAAATTGGAATATTTCAGATCTGATTGGATAGAAATGTGCTCCTCCTGAAGGTGATCTGAGCAGCATACTCATTTTCCCAAAACTATGATCAGAACTGCAAAATATCTGATGCCCTAGTTTTCTTCAACTTATTCTATGAAATTTGCTGATATTGTTTCTGCGGTATCTTAGAAGTTGTTGCTCCTCTATGCCTAAAACTTCTCCCTGAGGTAGCCTCATCTGTCCTATTTCCAACACCATATGTTTGAATAGAATTGGTTTCACCAATTAGGACCTATGAGATTTTTCCCAAGGTAACTTATTTCAGGACTGTTCAACATAGAGAACTTGTACATACTGTCACGTGTCACTGTATCACTTTTGGGGTCTAAAACTTTTACCACATAAATTAAAGTCCATTCCCTATCTGGAACATCTTTTAAAATTTCATTTTAACCTTCATAGCCCTAGATATATCGATTCTCCCAAGGTGTCATGTTTAGGGATGAATCCTGGGAGAGGATAGAACCCTGATTTGGAGGAATCATATCTCCCATAATATAGTGAATACAAGGCTGAAAATTTTACACAGGGTACATTAGGAATTTATCTTTGGAATATAAAATTTTCGGCTCTCGATCCTTCTCCAATCGCGAGATATAGCGAATTCACCAAAATGACTAGTTTTAGTCTTTTAGGGTTTTCTAGTCGGGGGTCAAATTAGGGTTTGACTTTCCCAAAGTTTTACCAAACCAAAAATTTCGATATTGGTCTCTAAATTTCAATTTTGAGGAGGAGATCAATCCTATGTTGGGCTCACTCAAAAATTCCTCTTTTGTGAAAATCCCTAATTTCTCGTTGCAGTGGTAGGTCAAAAACTGAAAATGCTCAGAATCAGATTCTGCTTCGACAGAAAGATGCACCCTTCAATGGATATTTAGCCTATCCTCATTTTGGTAATGATATGTGGACAAATACCCAACAAGTAAGAAAGCCTAGATTCTGCAGCTGCATAGTGTCTTCTTCTTAGGTTAGCTCTGATACCATGTTATATTTTTATCATTTAATCAATATGATCTAGGATCTTATTTGAGAGAATAAAATGCATAGAAATAATCACAAGAGATAAGAGACACAAAGAGTTTTCCTTGGGGAAACCATAAAGGAGAAAAACTTGAAACTTCCTCAGAGATAGAATGAGCACCAATAGAAAATGTAAAACCCAAAAACATAAAGATGATCTCCAACAGCTGTTCTCTCTCTCACTTATGCAAGCTCCTCCTCTCTCATTCATGCGCTACAGTTGAGTGATTGTGTGTTTCAAAGAGAGAGTCTCACTCTATATTTATACTATTTTTCCACTTGATGATTACTTACTAGGGCCTACCTCACTAGGAGAGTCTAATAACCCTAGCACCCCTCAACTGTGGGGACTATTTCCCTGACTTGCAAAGGAGGGTTAACCTCTATGACTTTACATGACTTTATTATATTAATCATTCTCTTGATCGGAGGAACATTGGGGTACAATGAAATACAATATAAGATATACAAGTGAATACATTCTAAAGTTACAAATACATCAACATTTCTTCTAATTGATCAATTATAACAGATAAATGAAATCATATTATATCATGGCATACCTTTAGCGCATTTTTTTTTGTGATGTATGAACTAATATAAACAAAATTTTATGTGTTTGACATACTTTTCATCAATGCCTGATTTTTGTGAGAGAGGTTTTTAGTAGATATTACTCATAAGAGAGGGAACAATGGTTGTTGTCACTATTGAACATTACAACTTTTCTAGAATATGAAAGTTTAACAATGAAAATTGAAATTTTTTAAAATTACCCGTCAGATTATTGATCAAGAAGATTGTTTCAATTCGTCCATTTTTCTCTAATGTTACCATTGGTTTCATTAATACACCACTTTGATAATAATACCATATAAATTAAAATATATTTCATTGGAGATTCACTTTTTGAATAATATTCCTAACATTTTTTTCTTAATGCAATTTAGAATCTCAAGGTAGGAAGTTTAAGTTTAACCTACTATTAACATCTTCCACTAATACATAATATCAAAATTGCGATTGTTTTTCGTTGTTATTTCCACGTTTTGTCGTCTCGATTGCGACAATAATGGTCGTGATGTTTCATGACACTTATTTTGTGGATATAATGACGAACTTTATAAGCTGTCGATATAGAGACAAAAACTAGTCACCACGTGTCTTCTATATGGTGGCCTTGAAATTTATTTTTTTAATTCATTTTCTACATTTCGTCGCTCTATCGACAAATTTTTTGTCCCTATAATGATGAAAAATATGGCCAAAACCTGATAGGAAAAATTTTGTTTCCATGCAAAACCGTGGAGCACTTTAGACAAACGTTTGTCTCTCTATCGCTGAATTCTGGAATTTGAACAGAATTTTCTTCCACGCTTTCGTCGCTCTATCGACAAAGTTGTCGTCCCTATAACGAAGAAAATATGGCCGAAAACTGCTAAGCAATTTTTTTTTGCATGTAAAATAGTGGAACACTTTCGACGAACTTTTGTATCTCTATCAACGAATTTCTGGAATTTGAACAGAAATTTCTTCCACGCAAAACCGTGGAAAACCAACCACTTTCGATGAAATATGCAAGTTGAACGGTAATTTTTCCATGAAACTTCATCTCTATAGCAATGATATTCCTGGAAAGCCAGCCTAGGTTTCACTGTTTTGGATATACCCACGACGAAAGTTCATCGATATTGAGACGAAACTTGGAGGTTTCAAAAAAAATTAAAAAAACCATGGAAAGGCACCTTCCTTTCCATGGTTTTAGATCTTCGATAAGTTCTTGTGAAAAAATACATACTATATTTTAAATACAAAGAAATGGATAAAATATAACATAGGAAAGGGGATTTATAGAAAAGAAATATATCAGGAAAGTAAGATATGGGAAAAAACATATTGAAGTAAAAGGGAAAAAAATAAATGGGAAGTCCAGGGGGGAGGTCAAAAAGTGTTATCTGACTCTAAAAAATAAGGCATAATGATTTAAAAAGTGCCCAAAAGTACCCGAAGTGGCCCTAAGCACCCTAATTATTGCCTCAAAAACTGTTTTCCCATTAGGATGCACAAATTCATAATAATTGGCTAAAATACATAATTAGAGGCTAAAGTTGCACCTCTTAGAGTGGATTCTATGACAAGGTATGAGGGTACATCTATAAAAATACCATCGATAAAATACGTTGTAATCACCACATGGATCGTATAAACATTAATTAAATGATATTCTAGGCACCACCGAGAGCTGATTTCTATGATAAGGTAGGGGGGTACATCTATAAAAAATACCATCGATAAAAGACATAGGCACCACTCGGCTCGAATCAAATTATTGGGATTCGAAATTAGGTTAATCCCACTGGGGCTTAAATATCCCACAAGGGCTTGGAAGGATGCCCACCGATCTTGGAAGAATCCTACAGAGGCCTGTAGATACCCGCAAAAGCTTAAATAAGCCCACAAGTCAGAAGTAAAGGAAGCACATGTTCTGAAGATGAAGGGATCCCGAGATTTGAATACTGAGGAAGCCTGCAGGTGTAAATGAAGCCAGAGAAGGTCAAGCCTACAATTTTTGGAAGAGATGAAAATGAAAAACTGATCCTTCTTATGCAACCACCTCAAGCAATGCCAAAATCAGTCAAAGTTAGTACCAAATATGCCCGAAGAAAAAAAAAGTCCCTTGAGCACATGATAGGAAAGAGACATGTTAATCAAAAAAAAATTGACAACTTATTTCTATTCTTTTACAATGCATGATCTCATATAACAAAAAATTCATCATAGATCATCTTTTGGCATTGATCAGAAGCATGTTGCATAGTTGAGCATGCAATTTGTAGTTTAGAAACCATATCATAATTGCCTTGGAGACACTCCTCGTGAAATATCATCACTTGCTCTACTACATGTGAAGAGCTACTAGTGATAATTCATCATACTACAAAAAACATAAGGTGCATTGAATTCATCTTTATTGAAAAATAAAAAAATAATAAAAAAATAACTGAACCCCTAGGGAAAAATAGTTCACCTGGAAAATATGTGTAGGATCTTTGTAGTGCCAATTGGTGGTAAGTTGTTTTGATGTTGCTCATTATTGGAAGAGGTGAATATGAAAATTTGATCCTTCTTATGCAACCACCTCAAGCATGGCCAAAATTGGTCAAGTTAGTATCAAATATTCCCATAAGATAAAAACAATCCCCTAAGCACATGGTGGGAAAGAGACATGTTAGTCAACAAAAAATTGACAACTTATTTCTATTCTATTACTATGAATGATCACATGTAGCAAAAAATTCATCATAAATTACCTTTTGGTACTGAGAAAGAAGTAGGTCGCACAGTTGAGCATGCGATTTGTAGTTTAGAGACCATATCATAATTTCCTTGGAGACACTCCTCATGTAATAACATCACTTTATTTGCTACCTTCGAAGATCTAGACATATGAATTTATGGTCCACATATGTGCCATGCAACAACTGAAATTTTATCATCACAATAATCGGAACATGTAAAATTGTGCAACCAATAACTAGTGTTAATCATTTAAAGTGCCATTTAGCATATGATTTCTAGATCTGTGTATGTGATAGCATAGATATAAAATACTAACTTAATGAAAATTTAGTGCCGACTAACCATAATTTTATTATCATTCACTCGATCATGTATGTAAGCTCTGAAATATAAAATCATCAAGTCCCTTACCATCACCCAGCTCTCAATAGTAATAATTAGTACTGAAAAAATCCAAAACAATATTCAGTAAAATAATGTCAGTATTATATCACTGTGCATTCAGAGATGTAAGGTTCCAAATATCAGTAAAAAATCAGACTTACATTTATCCAGAAAACTAATGCGAATAGGGAAAAATAAAATAAAATCAATAAGATATATTTTACAAAATATACCACCATGTAAATAGTTTGAAATACTAACTTGTTTTCTGTTTTGAGTGTGCAGAGAAGGAATCTAGGGCATATGAGGTCTGCAATACATATTGCAGATATGTGTTTGATAAAGGAGAGGGCTCAGATTGTGGGAGCAGCAAGTCTGCGTTTTTAGGGTTTTACACATAAATTCTTTTTTGATAAAATAAAAGTTATAAAAACACATACAAATAAAGCCTAAAACCTAAGAGACACAAAAATAACCTAAGAATAATATTTACAAGTATACAACTCAAAAAATTTAGTTTTGAAAGATAAATGAACAATTAGGGTTTGAAAAATTAAAATTTCTTAACCTAGGGTTTTATCATGTGAAAATTATAGGAAGAAGGGCCCAAGAAAGCCTAATTTATTCTACATGATTTTTCTTCTATTTTTCTATGTTACTAGGAAGCATTTTTGTTTTATGTAGAAGGTTGTCTTATAGTTTGGATGATAGTCTAAAAGTATTTATTTACTATTGGTTGTATCTCTTGTATCTTAATAGAATGAAATAGAATTTAAGGATAAAGACAAACACATTAAGGATGAAGAACACGTCAAAACCCTTACGTTATCATTGTCCTTTTGCCAGATCCATTCGCCCATACAACTTGATAAGAGTTGTCCACGGGATGCATTTCCATCACCAAGACCTGCATAAATCATGAAAGACATAATTTTTATATGAGTAAATAATATATAAGAAAATAAACAGTCATTTAAATCCTACTACAAAGTCCTGTAGAAATCAATGAACCATGAAATGTTAAATTTATTAACAATTTTTTAAGAAATAGACATGCATTTAAAACTTTACAACCATATTTGATACATAGTAATAAAAGAGTATTTATACATTATTGAGCTCCTCTCTAATTCAAGAACAATTTTATATTCTCTACTGAACAAGGCCAACTACCTGAGGGTGGAAGCTCATATGGCCCTTTCCTCCCCTCACATTGCTCTCAATTCCCCATACCCAATAAATGATGTTGTTGACATAGAAAATATATAAACATTCATGTATAACTAGGCTAGTCATCAAAACATATAAACATAAAAACATTGAAGCATAATGAAGTAATTCATATAAACAATGTTTTAGACTAACAAAATCGATATACATCCAAATACAAGTCATGAATTTATACATCTACTTTTTCTTTGATTTCTGTTTTTTTGCATTGTAATAACTGACAATAATTGGGATATTATCATCATCATTTGGTGGAATATCTACAAATCCATGTCCTGCTAGTGTTTGTGTTTCCATGCCCTCATGTATCATACTTCTTGTAAGTCGTTGAGTAGGGCATGGAGGCAATTTTGAAGGGGCGTGAACCACAACAACGAACATGGGCATATCAATATGTTGAAATATTATTGAAATTAATAGTTCATCATTTTAATTAAAATTACAATATTGCTCTTTACCTGTCTGTGTAGTTGTGACAGCTGGTATGTTAATTGTTTCTCTACTTGCTAATTCCTCTTGTGTTTCACCCTCCTGAGCTTCATGGTCTTCCATTGAAAGAAGAAAATTTATAAGTATACGTTAGGAAATACATATCTATAATCACAGTAGATATTTCTATTTACAAAGCACACATACCAGAATGGCCACTTTGCTCCCCACTATCATGGGACATGTACACCCCAACATTAGCTATTACGTGCCAAGTACCGCTGGATTCACTATTGCTTAAAAGAAACCATAAATATTTAGTTATGGGTGATATAATCATTGAATAGGCTTTAATAGTATACTGCAATGATGTCCTTATTCATTTTATTTACATGCATTTGTGTCATTGGGGAGATTGGAGTCTGCCCCAAGCTTTTCCGATATTCAATGACACTTTTAAAACCATACTTGAAACCAAGCTTTAGGTCTTCCTCAGTGGCAACATCTTGGAATGTATTTCCCTGCAATACATAACACATATAAAATTTCCAGTATCAAAAATAGATATTTGTTCGCTACTTTCAAATAAATATTCCCCATAGTTAATCATTTAATTCTTATGATTCGGGCTCTTAGTTTTCTATAGCCACCCTGTCCTAGTCTATGTTTCTCGTGCTTTTACACTCTAGCGTTGGTTGCTTTGGAGGTGTCCAGTAGCCTATATATGAAAATTTTGAAAAACGTTAGATATCAGAATTCTTGCTTAAAACAAAATACAAAAAAAAAGAGCATATTTCACTAAAAAGATGATATGTGTTGTACCTTGATTTTCTAGGCCGTGGTTGTTTTCCTTGTCTTTTTATCAATTTCTCCTTTGCATCCTCTATGAGTGCCTTCCAATCTTTCTTCAGAACCATGGGAGGGCACTCATGCTTGAGGTCAATTTGCAATTTATCCCTATATTGGGCCATGGTATATTTTAAATTCTCACCAGCTCACTTTGCAAGCACTTTCTTGTTGAATGTATTGCCGAACAAGTTTACCATGTGGTCTATCATTACATCTCTCTTTCCACTATCTTAGTTATTCCACCATGTGCGAATGGTGGGGCCAAAAAAATCCAATGCTTTGTCATTCAAATTCCTGTAGAAAACATTGTTTCTTGCAGAAAAGTGTAATCCATTAATTTATAATAATTTCACCGTATGTCCATTTCAATTTCATGATTAAAATGAATAAATTAATTAATAAATACCTGCAATATTTTGAATCTTGATCGGAACACAAGCATCATCCACCAGAAAGGTGAGATCTAGTGATTTGGTGCTTTTAACTCGTGCTGCTCCAGGAAAATTTTCCTAGTCATCTACAGTAGGTTCATCTCAGGAGTCATGTGGATTCCTAGGCTCCGTCTCATTATGCTCCAGCATTTCATGCTGATCAAAATCGGTGCCCTCATCAATGGATTCGAGTCCAACCAGAGGAGTGTCAAAAAGCCTCATTGGTACATTTCTCGAAAGTTTCTCTGGTCATGGGTTGTAAAAACTCCTACAAACGAAAAAAATTTACTTTATCAGATCACTTGGAAAAATAGAAAACATAATATCAGATATTAAATCATGTCATAGCTTAAAAAAATATGTGAATATGCCACTTACTACATAAAATTTTATTTGTTCTTTCAGCTCTTCAATCCTTGCCCTGATCTCTTGTGTCATGGGCCTTATGCAAGCCAAGGAAATAATTTCTATGTTTTCCTTTTTCAGGGCCTTCTTTATAGTATCCATAGGGTCTATGGAATAGTAAATTTCATCTTCAAGCTCCTCATCACCCAGATCAAGTGCACTGGACTAAATTCATCAAATAATAAAATTAAGCAAAATAATTTTAACATCATTCAAACATTGGTATTGTAATGAAATTTAGTTACTATTAAGTACTAACGCTTACCTAATGCGATGTTGTGTCTAGTGAATTCCCAGAGTCACCCTGTACTGATCAAATTCTAGAGGTTGATTGTCCACGGTCACCCTGGACTGTGGAAGCAACAGGTTCCTTTCCATGGTCCCCACCCTGACACGATAAATCAATTAATAATTCACCATAAGCACAGAAAAATGCGAATGTCAACAGTGAAAATTGAATGCTAACATAAAAAATTGAAACATTTAGTTATTATATTTAACACTTACCCAATGGGGAACAAAGTGTGACCTTCCACGGTCACCTTGGACCATGGAAGCAATATGTGCCTTTCCACCAGCGCCACCCTGACACAATAAATCAATAAATAAACGTTATGAAAATAATTGTAACATAATAAAAGTGAGATATTGCAATAATATTTATTTTTACCTTAGAAGTAGAGGACACACATTCTGTTTCATGACGAACATGGGCAGACCCCTACCACAATATAATAAGCATGTTGTCACATGGAAATCTTTTGGGGTTGGAGTTTCTAGTTATTATAGTCATATTCAGTTACTATATTTAGTTTAGTCAATAATTGTAACATCAAAAAAAATGAGATATTGCAACAATATTTACTTTTACCTCCAATGGAGAAGATACATGTTCTGCTCCATGGCGATGAGCAAACCCCTGCCACAGTGTAATAAGCATGTTATCATATGGAAATATTCACAATAAGCATGAAAAAAGCGAATGGTAACAGTGGAAATTGAATGTTAATAGAGAAAATCTCAACATTTAGTTATTATATTTAACACTTACCTTATGGGGCACAGAGTGTGACCTTCCACGGTCACCCTGGACCATGGAAGTAGAGGACACATGTTCTGTTCCATGATGACCATGGGTAGACCCCTGCCATAGTGTAATAATCATGTTGCCACATGGAAATCTTATGGGGTTGGATTTTCTGGTTATTGTAGTAATATTTAGCTACTATATTTAGTTGAGTCAATAATTGTAACATAAACAAAAATGAGATACTACAATAATATTTACTTTTACCTCCAAAGGAGGAGATACATGTTCTGCTCCATGGGGATGAGCAGATCCCTGCCACAATGTAATAAGCATGTTATCATATGGAAATATTCACAATAAGCATGACAAAAGTGAATGGTAATAGTGAAAATTGAATGTTAATTGAAAAAATCAAAACATTTTGTTATTGACGTGATATTTATTTACTATATTTAACATTTGCCTCACGAGGCATAGATTGTGACCTTCTACGGTCACCCTGGACCATGGAAGCAGCATGTGGCTTTCCACTGCTTCAACCCTGACAAAATAAATCAATAAATAAAAGTTGAGTCTATAATTGTAACATAAAAAAATGAGATAAGCATAACAATGTAATAAGCGTGTTATCACATGGAAATATTCATAATATGCACAAAAAAAGCAAATGTCAACGGTGGAAATAGAATGTTAACAGAAAAAGTCAAAACATTTAGTTATTGTAGTCATGTTTAGTTACTATATTTATCATTTACCCGATGAGGCATAGCATGTGACCTTCCACGGTTACCCTGGACCGTGGAAGCCACATCTATTCGATTTAAGTTGTAATCGATCAACAACTCTTCACCTGGAAGTATTATTTTTGTTGCACATACAAATATACGATGTTCTTCCTGTCCCTCAAATTTTCAATTTGGTTGCATAGTTGCTGTCACTGGCCGTGTACTATTTATAAATCCAACAACGTTTCCAGATGCTACAATGGTCTCCCATCAATATACATAGTCTCCCCTTTGTTTTTATTGTGTTCTGCTAGTTGTATATAATTTGCGGAAACTTCATATCTCCTCATACTTCAAGTATATTGGACCAAGATCAACTAGTTATTGTATCTGTATAATGGTCTGACATACTCCATCAATTTAGTTACAGTTCCATAGCCAACCTTTATGACATCCATGGAAAATAGCCCCAATCCATCTAAGGACGAAGGAGCAATGCGATACATCCTCCCATTGATGAAGAAATCTGTGTCCACTTGAGGTAGCTTATTAGGCACCCATCATTGCACTAGATGTCTATAACTCAAGGGTAACTCAATGTCACCTATGCTCTCAGCATCATAGTAACATGACCCTCCGTTGGAAATAAAATATTACATGCGTCCACGAAATCTTTTCCTTACTTTTTTCAGATTGTTGATGTATTTGTAACTTCAGAATGTATTCACTTGTATATCTTATGTATAGTACCCCAATGTTTATTTTGGGAAGTATCTGTAATGTAATTGAGTCATGTCATGCCCCAATGTTCCGATCGGGAGATTCAATAATGTAAACAAGTCATGTAAAGTCATAGAGTATAAAGTCCCCGCAGTTGTGGGGCCCTAGGGTTATTAGGCTCTCCTAGAGAAGTCGGATCTAGTGAGTTATTGTCAAGTTAGGAATTAGTATAAATAGAGAGGGAGCCACTCTATTTAACATACATTCATACACATTCACTCACTCTCAGTTGTAGTGCATAACTTAGAGAGAGAGAGAAGAAGCTGGGACAAGAGAGAGAGAGACTACTGCAGTCTGGAGATCATCTTTGTATCTTTGGGTTTTACTTTTGGTGTTGATTCTATCCTTGAGGAAGTTGTGGGGTTTTCTCCTTTATGGTTTCCCCGAGGAAAATCTTTGTGTTCATTGTCTCTTGTGATTGATTGTTGTGCATGTTATTCTCTCAGATAAGATCCTAAGATCATATTGCTTACATGTTAAAAAATATAACATGGTATCAGAGCTAACCTAAGAAGAAGAAACTGTGCAGCTACTGAAGCTAGGGATTCCTACTTTTTGGATTCTCTCCACAGATTTTTAGCAAAAGGAGGTTGGGCTGACTCTCCTCTCTAGGCCGCATCTTTTTGTTGAAGAAAAATCTGATTTTGAGCATTTTCAGTTTTTGACCTGACACTACTGCTGGAAATTAGGGATTTCCACAAAAGTGGAATTTTTGAGTGATCCCAAGCCTGGATTGATCTCCTCCCTAAAATTGAATTTTAGAGATCAAGATAAAAGTTTTTGGTTGGGTAGAACTCTGGGAAATTCAAACCCTAATATACTCCTGAACTAGAAAACAACTCTACATAAATTCAGCTCCAGATCCAGTTCCAGCATCTTAACCTGGTAAGATCTAAATATTTTTCATTTCCATTTGAGGTTCTCTGTTAAAGATGTCTCATCATACCAAGCTTGATGAAAATCTTGAGGGAGCTGATAACTTCTGAGCTTGGAAGTATAGGATCTCCCTGGTCCTAGAAGAAAATGAGTTGGACTCTTACATCAATGAAGAGGTTCCAATTCCATAGGGAGATGAGGCTAAGGCCTTACACAATAATAAATTGGTCATGGCTAAGAGGATTATTGTTGATTCAATCAAGGATCACCTCATACCACATGTGTCCTCTCTAAATACACCTAAAGAGATGTTTGATTCCCTAACCAAGTTATTTAAAGGGAAGAACATAAAACGAAAGATGACTCTGAGAAGCCAATTGAAGAATGTGGAGACCATCCAGTCTTACTTTACAAGGGTCTCTCAGATCAAGGAACAATTGGAAGCGGTAGATGAAGAAGTAGAGAATGCAGAAATTGTGATGGCCACCTTGAATGGTCTCCCTAGGGCATGGGACTCTTTCATTCAAGGGATCTGTGCTAGAAACAAGCTAGTCAATTTTAGCAGACTATGGGAGGAATGCTCACAAGAAGAAGCTCGAATATCAGCTTGAGAAGAAAATATGGCAAGTGAATATCAATCTCTCACAGTACAATCCAAGAAAAGCAGAACAAACCATCACAAAGGTAAGCACTCTCACCAAAATAAAAACACTAGAAAGTATAACAAAGATTTGTCTAAGTACATTTTCTTTACATGTGATGAAAGAGGACACCTTGCAAGAGATTGTCCTAGAAATAAATATAGATCTCACAAGATGAAGCGAAACAAGAAAAGACATCATGCTCATGCTGCAGAAGATGAAGAGCCTTCCAAGAAGAGAATCAAACAAGAAAGTGATGATTCTTCAAGTGATGAAGAATATGTTTTGATTTCTGCTCTCACGGGAAACATCACACATGGAAGCAATGATTGGCTTATAGACAATGGGGCTTACAAACACATGATGAGATTCAAAGAATCATTCTTGAAACTATCATAACATGAATCACCCCACAAGGTGAAACTTGGGGATGACTACCAATATCCAATAAAAGGTAGTGGAGAATCCTCCTACAAATTAGACTTTGGAAAGTCTATGAAAGTGAAGGATGTCCTATTTGTACCAGGACAAAATAAGAACCTTCTCTCCATCTTTGCATTAAATACAAAAGGTATAAGAGTTTCATTTATAGATGTCCAAGTCATCATGTGGCCAAAAGGAAATACTATTGACGATGCAGTAGTAATTGGAGAACAAGAGGGAGGACTATACAGATTAAAGGGCCAAATAGAACAAGCCTTGGTTCATGACTCAGTAGAACCCAATGAACTTTGGCATAGAAGAATTACACATGTACACTATAGGGCACTACCACTTGCAAGCAAAACTATTGAAAGTATTCTAGAAATACAAGAAAAACATGAAAGAGTATGCAAGGGATGTGCGAAAGGAAAGAACACAAAGAAGACATTTCCAAGTAGCGAAAGCAAGGCTAAAGGAATATTGGAAATCATTCACTCCTATGTATGCGGTATGATGTCATCTAGTTCAGTAAGAGGGTATGTATACTATGTTTCTTTCATTGATTATTTTTCTAGGAAGACATGGATATACTTCATGAAGAACAAAGACAAAGTATTCAGCAAAGTTCAAGGAATTCAAAGCCTTGATCGAAAACTACATAGAGAAGAAGATCAATATTTTCCAATTAGACAATGGCAGAGAATTCACATCAAATGAATTCAAGGAATTATGCAAAGATTCATGGATTAAGAGTGAATTGACCACTCCATATAATCCACAATAGAATGGGGTTGCAAAAAGAAAGAATAGAATGATCATGGAAGCTGCAAGGGCAATGCTTCATGATCAAGATCTTCCCATGCATCTTTGGGTATAAGTGCCTAGAACAATTGTGTATGTACATAACCATACTCCACACAGAGTACTTGATAACAAGACACTTGAAGAAGTATTTTTCGGCAAGAAACCAGAAGTTATTCATCTCAGAATATTTGGTTGTCCAGTGTACATGCACATTCCAAAATAAAAGAGGAAAAAGTTAGATCCTTCAGGAAGGAAGGGTATATTTGTGGGATAGTCTGAAAGCTCGAAGGCTTATAGAATATACTTCCTAGGATTCATCAACATCAGTATGGATGTAACATTTGACAAATACTCAACTTACAACAAATACATAAAGAGACCTACTGAAGAACCTGTAGAAATATAAGTACCTAGAATTCATGACACAACCATGAACGAAGCAATTCCAGAAGAAGATTGAGAAATAGAAGAACCTGTAGATCCAGCTCAGGAGAATAATCCTCACAAGAGGAAACATGCTTGGGTACAAGAAGCTATCCAAGGTGCAGAAAGATATGGGCCTCTAGAAGAGATACACAGAGAAAGGAAAAGAACCAGGTCCTGTCCAGTTATGTAGCCCTAGTATGTAACTTCATTGACAAAGAACATTCCAACTATGAAGAAGCAGCACAAAAGAAAGAATGGAAGGATGCTATGATTGAAGAGTATCAATAGATCATGAAGAATGATGTTTGGGATGTTGTCCCAAGACTAGAGGGGAATTTTGTTGCGACTTCCAAAAGGATCTATAAGATCAAGCATGCTGCAGATAGTAGCATAGAGAAATATAAAGCAATATTTATGGCTCGTGGTTTCTCCTAGAAAGAAGGAATAGATTATGAAGAAACTTTTTCTCCTGTAGCCAGATATGCTTCCATCAGATCAGTACTTGCTTTAGCTGCAATAATGAAGTGGAAAGTACACCAGATGGATGTCAAGACAACTTTCTTGAATGGTGTAGTAGAAGAGGAAGTATATGTGGAGTAGCCACTTAGTTTTGAGACACATTCCAGAGAGACACATGTGTGTAAGTTAAATAAATACCTGTACGGTTTGAAACAGGAACCTAGGACATGGTATGACAGAATTGATAGCTTCTTATCCAGTTTGGGATTTACCAAGAGTAAAGCGGATTCCAGCCTTTACTAAAAGGTTGAAGAAGTGAAACCAGTGATACTACTACTGTGTGTAGATGATCTATTTGTAACAGGTGAGGATGGGTTGATTGCTGATACAAAGAGGAAGCTTGCTGTCGAGTTCAAAATGAAGGACTTGGGTATGATGCACTTTTTTCTAGGCATGGAGGTGTGGTAAAATGAAGATGGAATTTCCCTGGGACAAGGGAATTATGTCGTAGAGATCCTGAAGTGGTTTGGGATGATGGAATGCAAAGCCATGGCCACACCTATGGCATCGAACTTGAAGCTATTGAGTGATGCTTCATTAGAAGCGGTTGATGCTACAATGTATCGTTAGATGATTGGGTCCTTGATGTACCTAATGAATACGAGACTAGATATTTGCTTTAATGTGAACACATTGAGCCAGTTCCTGACAAACCCAAGACATGTTCAATTGATTGCTGCAAAGCATATTCTGAGGTACCTAAAGGGTATAGTTGATTATGGGCTCAAGTATGAGGCGAATCAGAAGATTAACCTGGAAGTTTATGTGGATTCAGATTGGGTAGGTAGTGCCATTGATAGAATGAGCACTTTAGGGTGTTGCTTCAGTATGGGATCAAGTGTGATCTCCTAGTTTTACAGGAAGCAATCTTGTGTGGCACTTAGTACAGCCGAAGCAGAGTATGTTGCATATTGTTTGGCAAGTTGTGAGGTATTGTGGCTGAGAAAGCTAGTGTCTGATTTATTTGATCTCCATATGGATGCTACTTGTATATATTACAACAACCAGAGCTATGTGAAGCTGTCGAAGAACCCAGTGTTCCATGACAAGTCAAAGCATATTGAGATCAAGTATCACTATATATAGGATATGGTGCAGAGAGGAACAGTGAAGCTTGAGTATGTTGCGACATATGAGAAGAAAGATGATGTATTGACCAAACCATTAGCCAGAGTAAATTTTGAGTATTTTAGGTAGAAACTTGGTGTTCTCCAGATTGAGGTTCCCTCCAAAGGGAATTGATGTGTCCGTTGGAATTTCTGACATGGTGGAATACTGAGCTTCACATGGTCAGATGTAAGTTCATAGATGCTTTGATGTGATTGTGGGTTGTGTTACCACATGATCAGTGCATAGATATTCTGATGTGATTGTGGGATGTGTTCCCACATGATCAGTGAAGATCCATTCTGATGTGATTGAGGGATATGCTCCCACATGATCAGATATAAGTGTAGAGATGCTCTAATGTGATTGTGGGTTGTGTTACCACATGATCAATGCAGAGATATTCTGATGTGATTGTGGGATGTGCTCTCACATGATCAGTGTAAAGCCATTCTGATGTGATTGAGGGATGTGTTCTCACATGATTGGATGTAAGTGCGGAGCCTTTCTGACATGATGAGGTCGGATGTAAGTGCAGAGCCTTTTTGACATGATGAGGTCGGATGTAAGTGCAATGCCTTTCTGACATGATGAGGTCAGATGTAAGTGAAAATCCTTTCTAACATGATGAGGTTGGATGTAAGTGTAGAGCCTTTCCGACATGATGAGGTCAGATGTAAGTGCAGAGCCTTTCTGACATGATGAGGTCGGATGTAAGTGCAAAGAATTTTTTACAAGATGAGGTCAGATGTGAGTGCTAGGACATTTCTGACATGGGTTTTGGTATGTGTTCCTTGGTCAGATGTGAGTTCTGGGCATGCCTTTCTGACATGGATTTTGGATGTGTTCCTCCCATGGTTAGATGTGAGTGTTGGGCGTGCCTTTCTGACATGGTTCTTGGATGTGTTCCTCCCATGGTCAGATGTAAGTGTTGGGTGGGCCTTTCTAAAATGGTTCATTCTATGGTCATATATAAGTGCTGAAGATGATGAAGACCTACATGAATGCTAGGCCTACAACCAACATGAAAAAGGGTTGGATCTGTAGAACTTCCTGTGATGAGTATAATTGAGATAGCACCAATGATGATGACCCAACGATGATCCAACAGTGATGATCCATATCAAGTGGCGATCCAAAATTGATGATGATCTAGTGACGATAAAGATCAATTGATGATCCAGAATTGATGATGATCCAGTGATGCTCCAGCTCAAGTGATGATCCAAACTTGATGATGATCTAGTGATGCTCCAGATCAAGTGATGATCCAGACTTGATGATGATCCAGTGATGCTCCAGATCAAGTGATGGTCCAGACTTGATGAAGATGACTTGACGATGGAGATGACTTGATGATGAAGATGACTTGAAGATGAAGATGACTTGAAGATGAAGATGAATTGATGATGATCCAGATGATACAGAGAAGAAGACTTGTGTTGATAAACTATGTCGAGAGAATACCTTCCTAGTTGAGAGGGAGTGTTGATGTATTTGTAACTTCAGAATGTATTCACTTGTATATCTTATGTATTGTACCCCGATGTTTATTCCAGGAAGTATCTGTAATGTAATTGAGCCATGTCATGCCCCGATGTTCTGATCGAGAGATTCAATAATGTAAACAAGTCATGTAAATTCATAGAGTATAACCCTCCTTATTGATCAAGGGTTAAAGTTCCTGTAGTTATGGGGCCCTAGGGTCATTAGAATCTCCTAGAGAAGTTGGCCCTAGTGAGTTATTGTTAAGTCAGGAATTAGCATAAATAGAGAGGGAGCCTCTCTATTTAACACACATTCATACACACTCAGTTGTAGCGCATAACTGAGAGAGAGAGAGACTACTACTGTTGGGAGATCATCTTTGTATCTTTGGGTTTTACTTTTGGTGTTGATTCTATCTCTGAGGAAGTTGCAGGGTTTTCTCCTTTATGGTTTCCTCAAGGAAAATATTTATGTTCATTGTCTCTTGTGATTGATTGTTGTGCTTCTTATGCTTTCAGATAAGATCCTAAGATCATATTGCTTAAATGTTAAAAAATATAACAATATCTAGTTGATCTAGAACCGCTAGATCTAGTACAACACGTATCACTTTCAACCTATCCTAGTATATATTCACCATCACTCAAGGAAGATAGATCTGACAGATACCTATTTGGTGGTACCTACACTCGATAAAACAAGAATATAAGCTACCAAGTGGATATAATTTAGCGTGCAAATATATTTACTTGTAATGTTTTAATATCAAAATTTTTTTCTTCCCAAAAACTTTACCAAAAGTTATTTTTCTCTCAAAGGTGTAATTTCTTTTAGAGTGATTTATATTTGAATTATTTTTAATTATAAGACACGATTTGATTTGGTTTGGAATTTGTTCACAACATAGATATAGAAGTGAGTTTCTTGGGCCACTTGACTAGTTAATGCATGCAAAGAGGTATGGGATTCCCCCTCATATAGATCATGTTGGTGATTCAATTTGGAACGAGCAGTGGTCATATTTCTTCATTCATATATTTCCCATCGAAACTCGGCGACGTTAGTCTAACACTCCTGCTTCCACAGTGGTTTGATATGCAAGTTTCCTTGTACAAGGTACTCCTTCTCTAACTATGTGCCTGATTTTTTTAAAATAGGATAACATTGTGAAATGTCACCAAATTTAGACCAATTATAGGTAGTCTTGAGTGGTTTTGCACATGGCCGCAGATAAGGTGGTGTTGGATCCGAAATCGCCTTATCACAACCCTAAATCATATTACACTACCCAAGACCATTTTCTTACCATTTCTACGGTGTTCTGCAACAGGGAAATCCTGAATTTGTTTGGTCGTGATGGTATGGTTCAGGCCCGTTCTCTATCAAATGGGTGATGGATGGGTTCAAGTCTGGAATTTGACGGGAAAAATTCCTGTCATGGGTCATTTTGAACCTCAAATACGGCCTATATTTCATATAAATCCTCATAAAATACGAAGTAAATAGTCAAAACCATAGTAGCAATATTCAAGTACAGATTCGAATACGATATAGAAAAAATATGTAACAAAAAAATCAAGTACAACTAAAATATGGGAATAGGCATCTTATAAATACAAAAACATGCAATTTTAATTTAAAAAAAATAAGATTATATGATCATCATTCCAAAGTGTAACATGTTATTCATTATTCATTAGGAACTAACACAAGTGGTAACTAAGTTTCTTGTGACAATAGATGAGACCTACAACTGTCCTTTCTCTATAGTTTCAACCTCAAATCCAAGGGAAACAACAGGAAAAGGTATAGTATATGCAAAAGAATCTCCAGTTTCGATCCAATATAAGTAAGGGCTCATTGGAACCCATAAAAAGGATATGTTATTCAAATATTTATCACTTCAATGGGAGAGTTGCACTAATGATGACCCAACAATATCTAAGGCTTTAGAAACGACTAAGTTACATAGAACTGTTGATGGGAATAGGCATGTATGATAAATTTGGAAAAAGACTAAGTGGTGACAAATTGTCCTAAAGCAATAGTATTATGAAAATTCCCACCATATTCCATAAGAAGGAGAAAATTCCCACCATGTCCTATCATCCCATAGTTGGTTGAAGTATCTATCCAACCATGGCACCAGTTCTTAGAACAACTCTTTGAGGAAGAATATATAGGCCTCCCAAAAGAAGTTCTTTTTGGCCAAATTAGACAAGTTGCTCTAGGAGAATGCTCGCCATAATTTGTGGGTTGAAATAAATTCCCTCACCATATGGGCATCCTGTAGGTGGTTGTTTTTTCTACCTGACCATGTTCTTAATTTGACCTAAAACTACTTGAGGTAGAAATTATGGATCTGCCAAAATAGGGTCTTAAGCAGCTTTTACATCATACTTCAGTAAAATGCCAGCCGAGGAGAGAGAAAGTAGTTCCAGAGGATGAAACTGGTCTTAATGAATTCATTTGGTTGTCCTCCATCCATTAGATATCTTACAATCCAAGCTTGCTGAAAATTTGAAATCACCTTTGAGACCTAGGGTTTAAAGAAATTGACTAAGTGTCAAATCACAAGGTTGAAGAGGCATTTGGAAATGCCTTCCAAATCCTGTATGAGTGATGATAAATTCATCAGAAGGTATAGGCATGTTCTTTAATGAAATGGCTAGCCATCCATGTTCTTAGTTTTTCTTATGGTAACCACATGAGAAAAATATCAACCTGCCAAAAGAGGTAAAAACATTAGCTTGCATATCCAAAAATATGAAAAATTGACTGAGTGTTGAAAACAGGAGGTTGAGAGCCTACTTGGAAATGCACGCCAGAGTTATCTCTTTAACTGATAAATTCATCAGATGTTATGGGTCCATTCTTTGATGATCTGGGCATCCACTTATGATCTCAATTTCCCTTTGGGTGTTCACACATGTGAGATATGAGTCTGCCAAATTTCCTCCTGGCACAACAATGACTAGGGTCTGACAGAATTGACTAAGTGTTGAATTGAGCAGTTTCAAATACCATTTTAAAGTTACTGCCAGAGACTATGTGTTTGTTAGTAATGTTTTAAGGTGACATGGTCTTGTTCCTAGTTGAGGTGGATACCTAGACATACCCTCAGTTTGTTTAAAGATGGTCAAGATGTGAAAAATATAAGTCTACCAAAAGTTAGAAAAGTATGTCTGTACAGTCCTGGTGAAATAAAAGAGTAAGCTATAGGAAATTATTAAACATAAATTTATAAAGGGAATTCTGCATATGTTGAGAAGGATTTAAGGATAGTATTTTGGAAGATATGATGTGATCGAAATTACACAGCATATATTTAAGAAATAAATGCTCACATAGGGTTTAATGAAGACACACGTAGGCTACAATATTCTTGATAACCTTCGGATTCTTTGAGATATGCCAAACAAAGGCGACCACACTAACTACCATGGTATATTCCAAATAGAGGCAAACATATATAAGTGTCGTTAAAAAATAATACTTGTATCAAATGTGTCTTTAAAGAAGAAAGAAGTATGAGGGTCAATTTACTGGAGTCAATTCAATTTATAGCCCACGAGTCCCAGGGAACTATACATTGTTCCAAAATCCAAACTAGTAAATGGGAAAATCTTGCAAAGTGTGTTGTAATTCAGGTAAAAGTGAGCATAAAAATAAAATAAAATGCTTCTTAAAAGGAGAAATAAGTCTTAGGTTGAATTGTACTCAGTCATTATAATTGCAGCTCCTATGGCACTCTACAAAATGTTTTAGACCCATGATAGAAAGAAATCACAAAAGCTTGAAAAGTGTGTCATAATCCATGTAAAACTGCCCATCAAAGAAAAATTAAATGCGTCTTTAAAGGAGAAAGAGGTCTCACATTCAAGTTTCGACATAATCAGTTCAAATTATAGCTCATAGAGGACTTTGTTCTAGACCATTAAATAGAATAAGATTACACAAGCTTGCACTCTATAGAATGTTTCAGACATATAATAGAATAAAATAACAAAAGCTTGTAATTTGTGCCATAATCGAGGTAAAACTAATTATTAAAGAAAAATTAAATTCTTAGAAGAAACACATCTTAGGTTCAAATTTTTTATAGAATCGGTTGAACCAGTTCAAATTATAGCTCCTACAGGACTCTGCACACTGTTCCAGACCATTAAATAGAATAAAATTTCAAAAACTTGCAAATTGTGCCATAATTCATAAAATTATACAAGAGCACAACTAGCTTGCAGTGCTAAACCCATATGTCTTTTCCCCGAATTTAAGGATGAGATTTAGACGCTCCAATAATAGAAAACCCTTACTAGACCCACTGATAATAGAAGCGATGGTAGCACAACAAAAAAATATAATTTCAGTATGACTGTACCGAATCCGTATTGGTTCAAAAATTTGAGGTATTTTTCTGAAATTCCTATGCTGCTAGGGTTAATGGGCTTACAGAATTCGTTGGGCCCTTTGTTATCCTCTGGAATGTGGTTGGATTGCCTCTCCTGGAAACGTTGAAATCCTTTGGATTGCAGTCGAATTGCCTTCACTGGGAACGCCGATATCCTCTGGACTGGTATCCCGTGCTCCTTGATTTACCACTGCTCTACTCATCAAATTACCAGTGCTCTGGATGCTGTAATGAACTAGTGCGCGGGAGTGAACTTGTTCATTGTTGTTTTTCTAATCAGCTAATGCACAGGTGTTTTTGAATTCTATGTTTTTTGTTTGTTTATTTTCATATTTTATATTTTGTGTTTTATTTTGTTTTTTTATTTTTTATTTATATTTTGTTTAGTTTATTTTGTTTGTTTTTATTTGCATATTTTATATTTTGTTGCATTTTAAATTAATTATAGTTAAACAAATCCATGTTTTTAATTTAGTGTAGTTTAATTTAATTTAATTTAATTTAACTAGGATTTTGTCATAATTTGTATTGGTTGCATTGCTTATAGTGAGATCCTATACATAAGTCCCTTCAAGGATGAACACGATGATGATGACGATGAAGACAACAAAGATGATGGTGATGACAACAAAAATGACGATGATCAACGCCATCATTATCCTCATCATCATCCTTATCATCGTCATCACCATCATCTTCGTCATCTTCATCAATATCATCATCATCATCTTCATAATCATCATCATTGTCGTCGTCATCATCGTCATCGTGATCTTCTTCATCATCGTCATCTTCCTTATCATCTTCATCATAATCATCATCTTCATCATCAACGTCTTAATTATCACCATCATCATATTGATCATCATAATCATATTCATTGTCATCGGCATCTTCATCTTCATCAACATATTCATATTCATCATAAACATCATCGTCATCCAATTCATCAACATCTCCATTATCATGATCATCATCTTCATCATCATCATCATCATCATCATCATCATCATCATTTTCATTATCATCATCATCATCTTCATCATAATCATCATATTTGTCGTCGTCATCATCATCATCATCTTCATCATCGCAATTTTAGGGGGAGCTTAGTGAATGAAGACATCTACATAATCGGGGGAGTAGCCAGTTGAGTGAAAAATTAAGGATTCCTCCTAACACCCATTCCAAGGACTAATCTGACAATTCAATATGATCCGAGGAAGTAGTAAAAAAAATACAAATTTTTGGGCCCTGTGAAGCCTTCTGTTCTTAGATTTGTGCACATGAAGAATCAAGACTTATGGACCTAGTCTGGTGTCTTAAAAGAGGAAGATCCAAACTAAGAATTTTGGTAGTTCCATAAAGTGCATTCTTTATAGGAGTGAATAATCACTAATAAACATTCTATTATAATGTTGGTGAAGCTCAAAACAATTTAGTGAATACCAAGGTAAAGATCTTGTCATCACATCATCATCATCATCATCATCATCATCATCTTCATCAGCATATTAATCATCATCACCATCGCCATCATCATCGTCTTCATCTTCATCATCATCATCATCATCATCATCATCATCATCATCATCATCATCATAATCATCATCATCCTCATCCTAATCATCATCATGATAATCATGATCCTCATCCTCATCCTAGTCATCATCATCATCATCCTCATCATCCTCATCCTTGTCATCATCGTCCTCATCCTCGCCCTCATCATCATCATCATCATTGCTATCATCGTCATCACCACCACCATCATTGATCGTCATCATCATCTTCATCAGAATCATCATCATCATCATCATCGTCATCGTCATCTCCCTCTTCCTAATCAACATCTTCATCATCGTCATCATTATCATTTTCATCATCACCCTCATCATCATCTTCATCACCACCACCATCATCATCATAATCATCTTCATCATCATCATCATCTTCATCATCATCATCATCATCATCATCATCATCAACATCTTCATCATCATCATCATCATCATCATCAACAACATTTTCATCATTATCATCATCATCATCATCCTCATCATCATCATCATGACCGTCCTCATCATCATCATCATTTTTGTCATCATCATCCTCATCCTAGTCATCGTCATCATCATCATCATCATCGTCGTCATCATCATCATCATCATCGTTGTCGTCGTCATCGTCATCCTCCTCCTCATCATCATTGTCATCATCGTCATCATTGTCATCATTATCATCATCGTCATCACCATCACCATCATCATCATCATCATCATCATCATTGTCATTGTCATCTCCCTCTTCCTAATAAACATCTTCATCGTCGTCATCATCATCATTTTCATCATCGCCCTCATCATAATATTCATCATATTCATCATCTTCATCAGCACCACCATCATCATAATCATCTTCATCATCATCATCATCATCAACATCTTCATCATCATCATCATCATCATCCTCGTCATGCTCATCCTCATCCTCATCCTCATCCTCCTCCTCCTCCTCATCATCGTCATCATCATCATCTTCATCATCATCATCATTTTCGTCATCATCATCCTCCTCATCATCATCATCCTCATTTTCGTCATCATCATCCTCATTTTCGTCATCATTGTCATCATCATTTTAGTCATCATCATCCTCATAATCATCCTCATCATCATCATCATCATCATCATCATCATCATTTTCGTCATCATCATCCTCATAATCATCATCATCATCATCATCATCATCATCATCATCATCATCATCATTTTCGTCATCATCATCCTCATAATCAAGGTAAAGTGTGTTAAACTTCAATGATTCAGATTCAGGATGGTGAAGATCGACAGCGGAAAGCAATTCCGTGGAGCAGAGATGTGAGGAAGGATTTAATTTTGAGATTTGCAGAGTCTGTTAAATGGGTGTAATGTTGGAGGGTTGAGATTGGCACAAGCTGAGATCGACAGCCCTAAATCATTTCGCGCGGTGAACCTGCTCGGAGGGAGAAACTTTTTCAAATTGTGAAAAGGGTTAATCAGTAAGAAAATCAGATGGTTAAGATGAAGGCAGAGATAGATCTGCAGTCTCAAACAATTTTGCAGATTGAACTAGCACGAAGAAAGTTACAGTTTGGATCCGCAGAAAGTGGTAGGGGTTGCAAAGATCTACGGTCGGAACAAGATGTTGGGTAGATCAACGGGTGAGAAGCATTCCGCGATCAGAAGTTGCTCACTCGTTCAGATGAAAAAGGGTTAGCAGAATGCTAAAGTTATCAAGGTTGAGTAGTCCCAATGAAGGTGGTTTAGAGATCAACAGTTGATATTGATCTCCCAAATCAAACTGTGCAGGTTGATAGTGTTGAGTTTTGGGTGTGAATATTTGGTGTATCGAGGGATTATATCACAAAGATGAACAGATCTACGGTACTGAGTGCATGGAGAAACACAAGGGTTACGCAACATAAAAAAACTATAAAAAAATCTAAGTGGAGAAGACGCCCTCACGTACGATTTGTCTTCCTGATAGTTAATTGATTTCCCCGATGCCATTTGTGATACACCCATAGTATAAATCATCCCTGTGGCAGCGCCATCTCGTCCAAAACCAGATACTCGTCGTATGGCTGGCATGTGAAATCAGAAAGATATCATCAAAATCTAAGAAGTGGAACAACGAATTTGATTGGCACACGTAGCAGGGATGAGAAGAATGAGATCATTGACATGAGGGATGAGAAGGAGATCGCGGGAATTAGGAAGAAGAGGTTTGGTCCCAGCGAGAAGCCTAAAATGGACATGCCAGCGATCATGACAAGAAGGTAGTTAACCTCTTGAGCCATGAGTTGATTAACATTGAGAGCAGTATTCTAAAGAAAGGCTTGAACTTTTCCTTAGTGCCCAAATCCATCCTCACCGAGACCATCATATGCAGTATAGAGGACTACATTCAGAATTTGGGTGCTTTGGAGAAGGAAACCATCAGACAAGATTGTGCTCTTGTCCTAAGGAAAGCCAAACTACCCATGAAAAACATCACTAAAGAAGAACAATTAGCCTTAAAAAACCTCAGGTCTAACAATGACATAGTGATATTAAAAGTAGAAAAAGGAGGTGCTACGGTCATCTTGGACAAAGCTGCTTACAACGCAAAGATGCTAGATCATCTTACTACTAGCGGGAGCTATAAAAAACTTAACAAAAACCCTATTTCTAAAATAATAAGAGAGGTAAAAAGAACTATTAAAAACTCAAACCTTGATGAAAGAATTAAGAAACGTCTTACCCCTAACCATGAGATTACACCCAGAATATACGGCCTCCCAAAAATTCACAAAGAAGGAGCACCCCCGGCAAATAGACTCCCCCACTTATGAACTGGCAAAACATGTAGCCAAAATCCTAGGCCCCCTGGTAGGTAACATAGACTCATTCATTAAAGACTCAAGTGAATTTGTGGAGTTGATAAAAAAGAAGAAGGTAGAACCCAATGACATAATCTTGAGTTTTGATGTGGTCTCCCTATTCATTAAGATACCTTTAAATGAGGCCGTTCAAGTCATAAAAGAGGTAACAGACCCTGACATAGCAAGGTTAGCAGAAGTTTGTCTCAGATCCACTTTATTCAATTTTCAAGGAGAATTCTATGAGCAAACCACTGGGGTAGCCATAGGATCCCCCTCTCACCCATAGTGGCAAATATCTACATGGAAAAATTCGAGAAAGAGGCTCTAAACTCCTACCCACTAAAGCCTTCACTTTGGAAGAGATACGTGGATGATACAAATGTGATTTGGCCGCATGGGGAAAACGAGCTCAAATTTTTTTTTGAACACCTTAATAATCGTTCGGCAGATATAAAGTTCACAATGGAACTTGAGGAGAATGGGAGCATCCCATTTCTGGATGTCTTGATAACTAGGAAAGAAGATGGGACCTCAGGACATAGGGTTTTTAGGAAGAAAACAAATACAGAAAGCTACCTCCATGCAGATTCCCACCACCACCCCTCCCAGAAAATAGGAGTCATCAACACTTTGGCAGTTAGGGCCTCTAGAATTTCAGATACTGACCATCTCCAAGAAGAAAAATACCACCTCAAAGAAGTCTTTTTGAACATAGGGTATGAGCCTAGGACAATTAAGAAAACCTTGGATAAGGCCAATAATGGACATTCATATAACCATGCAACACCTAAAGATGTGGCTGACGACCACAATGACCATACTTATGGCACAAGAGCCTACTTACCTTACATCTAGGGGGTCACCAACAAGATATCCAGAATCCTTAAAAAGAGTAATATTACGACTTCATTCAAACCCTTAGAAACTATTAAACATAAAATGAAATCTGTTAAAGATCCGATCAACCCGAAAGAACTTAGGGGAGTCTACAACATCCCGTGTTCATGCAATGTTAGCTATATAGGTGAGACTGGATGATCGTTCCACACCAGACTTAAAGAACATGAAGCCGACATGAGGATTGAACAAGTCTGTACCTCGGCCCTAGCTGAACATTGCGCCAAAACCAAACATCAAATTTTCCTTGAAAACACCAAAATACTAGCCAAAGAAAACCACTATTTTAAAAGAAAATTTAGGGAAGCCCTGGAAATCATCAAACATCCAGACATTCTGAATAGAGATGGAGGCCTTGAAGTCAGCACAAACTGGCTTCCCTCTATCCTCAAAACTAAACTAAGTAAATAATCCTTCGTCCCTTAAGTAAGGTTACCCTACTTAATAAATACATAATATTAAATTCCAGGTTTAAATTGTGATTGTCAACCTTTGAAAATCTCAAACCCTACTTAACAAATAAAATTGATAACTAATAGAAAATTAATCTCATAAAAATTAATTTTATAAAAACTTTCTAAATAAATCATAACTAAAATCAATTAAAATTATAAGTTTATAATTGTAATAAAAGTTAGAATTATATAAACATATAACTCATAACCAATTCTAAACTTTGACCAATAATAGTATTGGCTTGAATATTGAATACCAATAAAAAGTATTGGTAGGAATTAATTAATAAATTTCAATAAAGTTTTTAAAAAATTTAAGAACTATGGTTAACAAAAGTCTAATAAAGTTTTATATAATTAAAAAAACATGGGTTAATAATTCAAAATATTTATAAAAAACATTAAATAAAGAAATAAAATACTTAAATAAAGAAATAATTAAAAATTGCAAACAATACCTTAATGACCTACATTTGTTTAAACTAATTCATATTACACTTTAGTGTAAACCTAAAACAGTAACTAATTATTATAATTAAAATTTTGAACAATAGTAAATTTAATTATTGGTTAATTACAAAATAAGAATTTTTAAAATTAACATTTGCTACCTTAAACAATTTAGGTTTTTAGTCGTTTCTTCTACCCTTGAGATCTCCAAACCGACATCCTCTTATCACCACATCCCATCACTATTTATTCAATTCTCTCACTCTTCATGTTACTCGGCAAACTGTCATGATGATGGATCCTGTTTCGGATTCGAAACATCGATATACAATTATGAATACGGTGGTTTTTCCGATTCCTACTACAATTAACCACCATAGAAGTCTTGCTACAGAAAGAATGGTTCTGGTATTGTCGTCACAGGAGCAAAAGGGCCAGAACACGTCCAGTCCATATTCCTTGAAGCGTATGGTCGACTGGGCTACTCGATGATGAAATGTGCAAAAATGCTGATGGCTCATTCCCTTGTCCAGTTTTCCAATCCTATATAAACACCACCTTTCAGATCCTTAAGGTGCATAGGATGAGCTAGTGTCGAAGAAAACTCGCGGTATCATACTGCAAAGAGGTTCTAAGGATTCTGATATGTTTGCAATGGAAATATGGTTCTAGAATCTTGTTAGTCTGGGTGTGTTGTTTGTTTGTGAGCTTGATTCCACGCTCATCTATCGCCCTAGTTTTTCACACCAGGGAAGCACCAACCATCGGGGAACAAACTTCATACACCACTTTGAGAGATGCACTTGTTTTCTGTGGGAGCGAATGCTCATACTGGAGCAGCAAGGGCCCAAGGTCTTCATCATAGATTTCATGCACCACGTTCGCCAACCTTTTCTGAGGTGGTGAGGAGTACTTGAATGACAAGCCATTATAGAGGTTTGTTTCTGCCAGGAGAAAGGGGGAAGCTATGAAGAAAGCTGATCATGGAAAGGATATAAAATCCTTTGAGCCCATGCAGAAAGGTGCCTTCAAGCATGAAAAGATAACAAAGGGAAAGGACACGTTGCTGACTCGACAAATAGACAAGTGGTCAAGCCCAGTTAGAAATGAGCCACCAGAAGCATCCTGAGACGTCATTTTCACTGCCCGCGAGTTCACAACCAGAAATGTCGTGCTGCTATCCAGATCGAGCACATGCATTTGCTCCATGATGTTTGTTTAAAGATATGTAAACTATGGCAGAAGTACCATGCTCTAGTTGTTAATGTTTGACTATGACTATAAACAGTTTCATATCCTATTTCGAGGGTTAGCCTCGGGGTCTGAGACATATAAAAAGGCTCCCCACCAGGGATCAAATTTAAAGGGTAGGGTCCCATTTCACTTTGAAGGGCTACGGGATAGTGATCCCTTCAATGTTGTCATGCAAAAATAAATTATTCTTTTCATTTGAAAATGTAATAGTAAATCCATCGTTCATTATTGTTTTTACTAATTCCCTAATAATATGACATTTTGAATTGTTGTGCTCTATAACTTTGGTTCTGCCTTCCTATTGGGGCTCTTGAATCCTGATTTGAATGCATATGTTCCTCTTCATTTAGTGTGACTTGTTCATCTTTCACACCAATATTCTTGGTTGCACTGATCCAAGTTGAATAAAGGTGAACATATAGTAAACCATACTCTATCGCTCTCTTAGGAGGCAAATCCATTAGTTGTAGAAATCTATAAAAAAATTGTTGCTCATGGTAGAATTCCTTTTGAAGCTTAAGTTTCAGTGAATTAGCCACCAATTAGCTTACTGCCTATTGAGTTATAAGTGGTTTCCATTTTCATACATTGAGTTTCCTTCATCTTTATCATGATAATGGGCTTGTGGTTGTTGTTGATATGTATATATTCAATTAGCGTTACTCATTGTATATCACATGGATGTAAGGATGAAAAATAGAACTTGGGGATGCATAACAACAACCCTCATTTTCATAGATAAATTCATGAAATCCAAAATCCAAAGAAAATATTTCAGTGTTACACATTACAATTTACAATTCTCATAAGGAAAAGAAAATCACTTACTTGAGCCAACTGCAGTTGTGGAAGCAAGATAGCTAAGACACCACCCCTTGAACAAGAATGAACCATCACTCTAGCAACAACCATACCTGCAAATGCCCAAGTTAGACCAAACCCTAAAATATCAAAGGTAAAAAAATCTTGAAGAAAAACTACAACAATAGAGTTTACCTCGAGTTGCCATGCTAAAATTACCAAGGTTGCCATGCAAAACACAATGAGACCACCCAACTATACAAAATACACCCTTCCATGAGGAAAATTTTTAGAAAAGTGGTCAAAATTGGTCCCAACAGCCTTAGTCAAAATTGGTCCCAACAGCCTTAAGAGAATGCCCGCCACAATTCATGGTTTGAGAAGAATACCCGCACCATGGTACCGTCCTATAGCTAGTTGGTTTGGCTACCTATTCATGATTTGAGTTTTCTTTAATATTTCTTGGGGAGAAAGATACATGCCTGTCAAAACAAGGTTTTTCACCAGTGGATGCAAAAATTGTTAAGTAACCTCAGGAAGATGCCCACCCTAAATTATGGGTTAGAGTAAATGCCTACAGCACATGGGGGTCTTGTAGATTGGTCTTCAGCATACCTGGTTATGTCTTCATATTGTCTTGGAAGTGGATGAAGAAAACATTATGGACCTGCCAAAAGGGTGTTTTAGGAAGATTATACCAAATTGAGAAATTTGTCTAAGGATGGAATTGATGTTAAATCTGCCCAAGTGGCCTTAAGGAAATGCCCGCCATGCCTCATAGGATGATGTGGAAAATTTATTAAGAATGTGAGTCTCTAGAGTGTTGTATGGAGCTTACAACCATGTCACTTGCCTCACCAAACTACAACATATATTTAAGGAAGAATTGGTACCAACATCCTTAGTCAAAATTGGTCTCAGAAGCTTTAAGAGAATGCCCGCCACAAATCATGGTTTGAGAAGAATGGATGCACCATGGTATCATCCTATAGCTAGTTGGTTTGGATACCTATTCATGATTTGATTTTGCTTTAATATTTCTTTAGGAGAAATATACAAGCCTGCCAAAATAGGGGTTTTCACCAGTGGATGCAAAAATGGCTAAGTAGCCTCAGAAATATGCCCGACCTAAATTATGGGTTAGAGTAAATGCCCACAGCACATGGGGTTCTTGTAGATTGTTCTTCGGCCTACCTGAATATGACTTCATATTGTCTTGGAAGTGGATGAAGAAAAAGTTATGGACCTTCCAAAAGGGTGTTTTAGCCAGATTAGGCCAAATTGAGAAATTTGTCTAAGTATGGAATTGATGTTAAATCTGCCCAAGTGGCCTTAAGGAAATGCCTGCAATGCCTCATAGGATGATGTAAAAAATGTATTGAGAATGTGAGTCTCTAGAGTGTTGTATGGAGTATACAACCATGTCACTTGCCTCACCAAACTACAACATATATTTAAGGAAGAATTGGTTCCAATAGCCTTAGTCAAAATTGGTCCCAACAGCCTTAAGAGAATGCTCACCACAATTCATGGTTTGAGAAGAATGCCAGCACCATGGTACTTTCCTATAGATAGTTAGTTTTGATACCTATTCATGATTTTATTTTTCTTTAAATTTTTTTAAGGAGAAAGATACAGGCCTGCCAAAACAAGGTTTTTCACTAGTGGATGCAAAAATGGCTAAGTAGCCTCAGAAAGATGGCAGCTCTAAATTATGGGTTAGAGTAAATGCCCGCAACACATGGGGGTCTTGTAGATTGGTCTTCGACCTACCTGACCATGTATTCATATTGTCTTGGAAGTGGATGAAGAAAAAGTTATGGACCTGCCAAAAGGGTGTTTTAGGTAGATTAGACCAAATTGAGAAATTTGTCAAAGTATGGAATTGATGTTAAATATGCGTAAGTGGCCATAAGGAAATTCCCGCCATGCCTCATAGGATGATGTGAAAAATGTATTAAGAATGTGATTCTCTAGAGTGTTGTATAGAGAATACAAACATGTCACTTTCCTCACCAAAGAGTCTCTAAAGAGGAAGATATCAACCTGCCAAAAGTGCCTCCCGACCATATTTGGTCTATTCCAGTACTGGCAAAACTGCCCAAGTGGCTTCACGAAAATGCCCGCCAAAGATTGTCCTGATGATGATAAATTTATCTGAGGGTATGGGGTTGTTCTTTGATGAAATGGATATCTTTCCATTTTCTTAGTTTTTCTTATGGTGACCACATGAGGAAAATAGCAATCTGCCAAAATAGAAGAAAAACTATTTTGCATATTCAAAAGTATGAAAAATTGACTAAGTGTTAAGAACAGGAGTTTGAGAGGTCAGTTGGAAATGCCCGCCAAGGGCTGTCTTTGTGCAAGTAAATTCATCGAATGTCATGGATCCATTCTTTGGTAAGTTTTCCATCCGCGCATGACTTCAGGTTTCCATAGGGTGTTCACACATGTGAAATAGGAGTGTGCCAAAATAGGAAGAAATATGTTTTGATGCTCAAAATAAGTTAAGAAGCTATTTTGATATTCCCGCCAGAGGCTCAGGTTGTCTCAATAAATTCTAAGGGTGACATGGTCTTGTTTCCTAATGGACTGGCTATCCAACCATACCTTCAGTTTGCTTAGTGATGGTTAGATGACAAAAATATGAGTCTCATCATGTGACGAGGTTGGAAATACACATGAAGGTGTCCTAATGTCTCATGATGTATTACAATTTGATAGTGGTTTGCAAGAGTATAATAATTTTTGGAATTTGACTAAGTGATGAAAAATTTCCCTAAAGCAGTTGCGTTATGAAAATGTCCACAATAATTCATTAGAAGAAGAAACTTCTTGCCGAGGAGAGACAAAGAGGATTCAGAGGATGAAAGTGGTCCTGATGGAATCACCATGATGGCCTCTACCATTGGGTGTCTCACACCTCAAATTGGATGAAAATAAAAATCTCATCACATTGACCCACTAGTACAAGTGATCAATTTTGCCACGGCAAAACGTGTCAATATCCACAGAAAAGCGTGGATATTTCCACGTCTAAGTGTTTTTTTTTCCGTGGAAACAATTCCGTTGCGATAGAGACAAACCCTAATTTGCGTTGCAAGAGCGACAATGTTCTATGTTTCGTTATATGTCTAAGCCGTCGCTATATCCACACCTGGCCATCTCTGTATCCACGCCTGGCCGTCGCTGTATCCATGCCTTGCCGTCGCTGTATCCACACCTGGCCGTCTCTGTATCCACGCCTTGCTGTCGTTGTATCCATGCCTGGCCGTCGCTGTATCCACGCTTTGTATAAGTTTAAAAAAAAAAAATGCAAACACCAGGAATAGTGACGGGGATGTTATACCTGCGACGGGCAGACAGATTGGTCATGTAATAAGAGAGAACCAGCAGGGAAACAGGTGCACTTGTTGAAAATCGTTGATAATCCAAAGCAATTTTCACCTAAGCCTCTGCACGATCTAGCCACTTTTTGCAATACTTTAGGCTCTCTTATCTCTTTCCATAAACCTCTTTGTTATGGCCTTGGTATGGAATAAAATGTTCCTGACATTTTGTTGCTGATCATGATTGGGAGACACTGTAGGATGGGTTATGAATCTTGGGAATTCTTTCCTGGTTTTAATCTCTTCAAAGTTCAGACATGTGGGAATGCAACTTGGCTAAGACTCATAAGGAGTTTTCATTTTTGGGTTTATTGTGATTTCTTCTTGGTTCATGTGTTTATCATTATATGAACTGTACTTGCTGCAATGTATGTCTAAAGACTAATATTCTTCTTTGTGGCATTCATGTGGTTTTGCTTAGAAAATTAACGAGTATACTTTTTTTACAATTTTAATGGGTGGGTTTATTTGAACATAAGTCTATTCCTAATGTTAGTTGGAAGTTGTGCTGTACATTGAAGGCAAATGGGAGAAACTGATGTGGTTAATATTGTGATTGAATGGCCTGCAGTAGCTTTGCAATCCTAGCATTCTCTGTCATCTATTTCCTTTAAAGAGGATGCACTCTCTCATCCTACCCTGGGTTAATTATTAAAAATGCTTGGATAAACTGTGATCCTCCTCATGCTTGGACTCAGCAAAATTAGAGTATATTGGTTACCAAAGTTTTAAAGAGGAAACAAATTAAAGTCTTTATCTGCCTATGGGGTAGAGGATTCTAACATCTTTCATTTTTGGAGAGGTGTCTCCAAAGAAAGATTGAAAATAGGTCCAGAACGTTGGACAGGATTTCCTAAAGAGTCATTTGATGCTTCAAATAAAGTTCTTTCCCTCAGAAATTTTTAGAATGCACACTTGCCTCCACAAGGATCACCATTCTGTCCCTGGTTGAATTCTCAAAGAAAATCTAAACATAGTTTATGTCAACTAATAAAATTTCCTAAGACCGACCTATCACATTTAAGGTGGCCCAATCCTTGGATCTTGTGAAGATATTCCCTCTCTGAGTTTGCAACGTGGCCTCATGTTGGCTCATAGAGAATACTGGTTGGGATGTGCATACCTTGCAGCTCCAGACAACATTCTAATCACTGCAAGAAATATAATGATGTTGTAAGACTAAGGCTGCTTCCACAACCAGGTAGCTAAGTTTGGATGGCCATATTTTTAGTTGTTCCTGACACTTGGATGATATTTTAGTTAGTACCTTGTCTAAATGTCTAAGTGTAATTTCCATCTTCTCAGTCATTACAAGTCTACAACTTTTAGAACTGTAAGTACTCCAAAAAGGAAAATTCACAGCCAAGAGCAGAAAGCTCAACTGTTCCTTTGATATATCTTATCTATTTTTGGGAGTCTTTATCGTGTGTCTGCCAAACACTATATGGTCTCAGAAGATGATACACATTCAACATGTAGATGCCTATCACAATGTTTGGTTGCTTCATACATAAGCTAGTGAAACCAGATGCAGATAGCAGGGATCAGAACTTGACAAAATATTCTATTCACTGTGACTATAGACACATCACATAACAACCATGCATCTGGATTTATCAAACCCTTATATACAAAACCATTATCTTTAGCCAACACATAATTGATCATAATTATCCTTTGACAATGTGCATTGATTTTACCTATATCATCTTCTGCTGCACTTTGTGCACAACCAACAGCATCCCACCAATCAACTCCAATACAGAGGCTCCACCAAAATATGGTAATGGATGAGAATAATCAAATTGTAGGCCAGTGAATCTAACCACAATATAAATACAGAGATGCAACAAGATAACAAATAAAATCAACTTCATACCTGTCTACAATGGCTCGTTACAAGGCTGGTGCATTACCCTTCCATTGACTACTTTGACTGGCAGGAGGTAGAATACGTAGAATCTTCAGTACACTGCAATCCCTGCTGTTATCATGCCAAACTGAGGCCAGGCAATAGCTAGTTGAAGAGAAAGCTGGTAGGGCAACAGAAACCCCAACTGGGGCACAATAGTAATCTATGGGAGAAAAGTTACTGCCAGATAATAAATGAACATCGCCATAGTGAAAAGCAAAAGCAACCTCCCCCCCATGACTTGAAAAGACAATTCTTGCTAGCATCCTTACGTCATTGTGCTGATTAGCTAGGTCAGAGTTAAATTTGTCACTATTTCCACCATTTGAATTTCCTGGTGTAGCAATGGATAGAGAACCTTTGTAGTCCTTAGTTGGAGATATGTTCATATTTACCGTGTTCTTCCAGATAGTCATCATTGGTGCTTGTCCACCAAAATTTGTATCAGAATTTTCAAAAAGGGGATGCAGTGCAACCTGTTGACATGAGCTTTCCCACCGCTGCACCCTCCAACCAGTTAGAGAGGGCCCTCGTTAGGATCGTGAGGAGACATATATTGGCCTGATGGAATATAATTTGGATGTAATTAGTAATTTAGTACACAAAAAATAATAGTTAATTCAGCTATGTTTGTGATCAGTCTGTTTGCTAGCAAATCCACATATAGTGGATTTACCTATAAATAGACTTAATAAAAGCATCAATCTCAAATTCTCATGTGGACAAGATATTACTAGTTATAGAATGCAACTAAACAGTTGCCTAGCATTCCAACAAGCATGTATTCCTTTTTGACATAAAACAAGAGAGGCAGAATAACAAGGTTCAAAATCCCAGCTATGATAGTTCCTCAATGATGCTCAGATTTAGGACCTAGTTCAGCTCTTAAAGTGCACAAATGAAACAAACACTTATCAAAGACCATGAAAATAAGGAAAAATAAACAACTTAATATTGTGTAAATCAGAAACCCATTGTCAGACATAGAGATGATAATCACTAAAAGTAGAATCCTTTTATTCTATATGAATGTTCTCTCCCATTTCAGATCTCCTAATGTTCCTGCTTCTCACCCTAGATTCCTTTTTCTTAGTTTGGCACCCTTCATAGTTACTCTTAGAAACAATTTCAGACTCAAATTCTCAAAAATATACATTCCAGAGAAACTAGAATCAAATTTGAATTCACTAGAGGCTAATTTCTCAACACAGGAGGCAACTTCCAAAATAATCTTGTAAACAATCCTCAAACCTCAAATACCTACCCCCCAAAAAATATTTCTGGTCGGATACCCTAAATTAAAATTTCCAAAATGCTTAAGTCAAATCTTTCGCCCTACCCATGGGCCATAAGCAAACCTTCAATCCCTGGTAACCTTGAAATCTACAAACATAATTGACCCTGTCCAAATTCTATTAAAATAATGAACAAAATTTTAATTAACTGGAACCATGTAAAAACCTAAACATATAAACATTGAAACATCAAATCACATAAACATATAAACATCGAAACACAAGAAGGTAATCCATACAAACAACGTTTCATGTTAACATCGATATAAAATACAAGTCATGATATTTTACAATTTTTTCTTCGTGTGACTTTGTTTTTTTCGATTCAAAAAACCAACAAGTGGCATCTCAAATTCATCATTTTGCAATGTATCTGCTGAGCCCTGTCCTTCTGTGGTTTGTGTAATTTGTATGCCCTCATGTACCATACTCCTGGTATGTAACGGCCACACAGGACCACATAAATGGGGAAACACAAATGATTTGTGATCCTTTTGCTTTAAGCTGGATACACTAAGGGCTTTCTTTGGGATGTTAGCATGCTTTAATAAATTGTGGTAGTTCTAGAGGACCTTGATCCTATACAAATTTGGGGTGCCTAAATCTAATCTACACCATGGTATTGTCAATTTGCAATCCTTATCATTCTATCATAAGAAAAAATATTTCTTTCATCAGGCAACAAAGCAAAGATGGCTTTTGCCATATTTGTAATTTCCTACAAGACAATGGTTTTTCTTTAACCTACATTTTTTATATTTTTGGACATTCAGAACCCTAGGTGCATATTGATCAACTGCATACTTTAAAAATACCCACCTGAGGTGCAGATTGACTCAGCTCAGTGAGAATAAGGATTGAGTTGGCTTGTTGACACTGAATAGATCGGCTCACTATATGACTTGGCCAAGTGGTCAACCCCTAATTTGCTGACTCAACCAAGTCAGTGTCAAGAACTTTTTAGTGTCTGACATGATCCCGATTTCAAAAAAGAGATATATTAAAGAAAAAGAGAAAAATAAAATCTAACCCTATCTTACCACTCCAAAAACCTCCCTCACTTCATTTATCAGTGATTGTTTACATGTGTATTGCGAAGGTTTTGGATTTGTCAAGTGTTATGCTCTTTGGTAGCTATCGCGGTTATTAAGATGTCTTTAGCAGAGTATGATTTGGCTTGTGGTGACAGCCCACTTTTTTGGCCAAATGGCCCAATATGTCATTACTGTCTGTATTAATGGGTAGAGAAAGCATTTTATAAAATTAATGTATTTAAAAATAAAAATAAAAATCTACTAGCAGTCCCCTTAGGTGATTTGAAAGGGGCTAGAACCCAGTGACATGGAGAGGCTATGAAGCCTTCTTACTGTTTATCAACCCTAGATAACACAGAGACATGTGCAGTCTTCCTTTAACTGTAGGGAAATAATGGAATCTTCTCCATAAGAACAGAGCTCAGTTCTAGCACTCACTAAGATGGAGAGAATGTGAGAAGCCTTCTAATTGTTTATCAATAATAGATAACACAGACAGATTGAATTAGAAGGATCAATTTATCACGTAAGTGTTCCAAATTTATACTGTCATATGTTTCCCACGATCCATTGTATGAGCACAAAGATGTGACATGGTGCACCATAAGTCTTCTCAATATCCCCTTCCAAATATTGCTTAATTATCAATTTGCAAACTTTCATCTGTCTTTCAAACATGGAAACTGAATAAATACTGACTTTGACTGCTACTGTTAAGAAGATACTGTACTTAATAACCTCCAAGTGATTGCAACAAATGCTGAGTGATAATATGCACTGCCCACATGATGGCATATATCATGTTGCCAAATATTTGTACATCAACAGTCTTATGAATGCAACCATGGCATAATACAGATGTTGTCATTAAAATTGTCTCTGAGTCATCTAATAGTTGACGAATGACAATACGAGCAGATGGCTGCAATGCAAACCTAAATATTATGTACTTTTTGCTACATCAGTTGGTGTTGGAAATGATCAAACATATGACATACAAATCACTCCTCGAGTTATAGAAAAAGCAATAAGTTTCAGATATGATAATTTTATTAATGTCGGCAGGTAACCAAAAGAGTAGGGCAATGAGCCTAGAAAAGTTTAGTAACAAACATAATAGATAGAAGGATGTGTTTTAACACATTCAAACAGGTTGCAATGACATATTAAGACAAATGGAGAGTAAAACTAAAATTTCAATGACAAAAAACAGTTGATGCTTACCTTTTCCTGCTTTTGCTCAAAGATTTGTTACCACAACCTCCAAGCTTGTTAAGCCCTATGTAGAAAGCGCATACAATCCAAAATGTTAAGGAAATTTTTTTTTTCTGTCCTTATTCTATACTAAAACCATTTCATAATCTGAAGCAAAATAGAGAGATATACTTCCAATTACAAAATAAGAGAGAATGACAAGTGTGACAAGAGAATGTACAGGGCAGCAATACTGAACTAATAAAAAATAGAGTACAAAAAACTGCCCTGATATACTATTTGGCATGATTAAGTTGCATGCAGAGAAATTTATTGTAGCGAAAAGTACCTGATGAGGAACTTCAAATATAAACACTTCATTCCAGTTTACTGCACCAACTACATGATTGTTTGTTTCTATCATCAATGGCCTAAGACATCTAGACCTTGCACTCTGAGGAAAAGGCTTTTGATCCTCTGATGCTTGTGTTGTGGTTACTAAATGGAGAGCACAAAAAAAGTTTTGGCCATTGCCATCTTCAGTCAACATTAACTCCTGTGAAACAAAGCAAGAAGAAAACCCAAATTTGCACAATACCATCAAAAACAAATATTAACAATTAGTCACCATAGGAAAACAATGGATAAGAACAGAATGAATCTCTTATACCCTTGCATCTAAAATATGAACAACAACATAGTATCGAGAAGCCTATGTCTCTGTGACAGCGTTCAATCTGTCAGGAAATATTGGAGGTGGAAGGTGCACATGAACATTACTATCAGGCTTCAATAGCTTAATATCTTAAAAATTGTCTCTGTACTGTCGGATATACAAATCACATCCAAGTCTATTTTCTATGACTAATTTCTCAGAATCATCAACTTCTAGAG